>JAJEKV010000130.1:708786-867357 GCA_021234155.1 Isoetes taiwanensis
TTGTTGTACTTCGTTCAGTTACACGTATTATTGCTTATGACTATTTCAAATCCGGCAGAAGCGTTTGTATTGTTTGTGTTATAAGTATCTTCGCGTGGGATACATGTTTGATGTTCGACTTCCATTGCGTTTCTAAGAAGGTTGTGGTGTTAGGCCTAATGAGTCCTTTGCAAGACTTTTCGAAAATAAAGTGGCTAGAGCAGTTTCATCGGACACCGGTGGGAATCAAACTGAAGTGGATCTATCGCGGTAGCACTTATGAAGGAGATCTTTAGGCGGGGCATTGGGTTATTTCGAGGTTAGTATTTGGTCATCCATGGAACTAAGGAACATCAAAGGATACTTTGGAGGCGGGGGAAATCGTAGAAATTGGTTGACCCTTTGGGATCCCGGAACAAATAATGTGAAGTTCACTAATCCCAAAAGGATCAGCGAGCAAGCCTATCTTCATCAAACACTTGAGTAACATGATGGGCCGAACTTGGTATCGAGAATAAGGATGATATAATCATGAGTGGATGATGATGCTCTCAATGCTTCTACAATCAAACCACGATTACGAATCCACCATCTTCTGATCCAAAAACTTTGGGACGGGTCAGTTTCAGTGAAGTTTGTGTCTATTATGCATAATTTGGCTATGGGGATGGCCGATTGGGTGAAGTGTTAGATTCATTTTGAGCTGGATAGAGCGGTGACATGGAACCACACCTTGATAATCGTGGAAAAACATGGATTGATCCCTTAATGTTTTATTGGAATATATGATATTTTTATTATGATATTTGTGCCATGTAGGTAATTTAAGTGCGGAATTGCCTACTTAAATAGTGATTTGTTATTATCAAACCTAATATTATCATCTATTGAGCAAGCAATGTTGTCTCATCTATGTTAGCAACACTCTTCATTTACTTGCATATTTCAATTAGCATATGAAAAGTCCTGCATTAGTCGCATGACATATGTTATTTTGAAGTCAAAAAAGATTAAAAAACAAAACCCTAGAGACAATAATAGCGAGGGTTAGGCGTAATTTTGGAGTTGACATAATCCCAATTTAATTGGATGATGGTTTCATCAATGGTGCCACAGTGACAACAGCGACCAAAAGCCTCTCCTCAGTGCTTCAGGAGTCGAATGCCATGTCTCGATCTTGAGTGGTACGCGTCGCGAATGGAAGCTATAAGTTCGCAGCTTCTTCATGGGCAAATGGGTGTACAAATCTTGCAGTGTGGAGCTCGTGAGCCTAGGCGACTTTCTTTCGATAATGTACCCGACTTAACATCGCGTCGAGGGGCATCGCATTCAGGCTTGCAAAGGAAAGTGGCATCTAGGTACAACTTTAGTTACATTGTGATCCTTCTTTGTCCATACATATCTTATCTGTTTGCCTCTACACTAGCGTGAGCGAAAACAAGCGAGTATTGAAACCTCAACAGCGTCACGTTTGCCAAAAAAAAAAACCCGGTCACGAACTAGTCAACCTAGACCGGACATGCATAGTCAATCCCTTGGCGATTATTATCACCTGATACTAGGTAGGCTTCCCAGATCGGTGTCCTTTTACCTATTAAATTTAGCACATTCTTGATCTACTACCATATGTATTAGCGTAACAACATATTAGAACTATTTAAACTCTTATCGCTATCATATTATACTATATGACATTGGCCCATAGTCTACATGAATACCTAAAAGAATATTTATGTCATTAATCATAAGAATAAGACTTGATCCACGTAAAGCGCTCCATGGAGTAGTAAATTATACTTAGTTTGAAGTATAGTAATGTAGTATCTAGCCCGGATAAAGGTTTATGCTAACCTTACTATGGTATTTTTTATAACTCTCCAACCTTTTTAATGTTACTCCCGATTCTTTGAATGTCATAACACAACTTTCTCCTTTTGCCCTATACTTGAGTCTGCACTTTATGTAGTATGACCAATCATGTTTATCAATATATTGATCACTATTTTTCATACCCATTTTCCAAAGAAACTGCGGTGCCTAAATGTAGACCTAATAAGCGAAATTGTATTATATCCACTATGGACGGTCGGATGCCTTATGGGTCATCTTGTAGAGGCTGATTTTACAGTTCAAAACCTGCTTGAGATGTAACATATCCTAAAGCGATAGGACATTTCGTTTACCATGACCATTGACATCATAAGGAATATATCATTGAAAGAAGCGATTATTGAGGAGATAATCTTCTTAACATAGCAGTCATACATAGATAATATTTAAGCCATAGCAAGTGCAGTAGCCCATATATGTCAACTTTATTTATTTTAACATACTTGTATGAAGGCGAGGGTAGTCGAAAATACATGCTTCCTAAACATCTAGAAACTTGTTGAGAAGTATGCCATTATACTACTATATTAATGGTCGATGCAGCATCTAATATGTAACCCGACATTCATAAAGCATAAACAAAATATGTTCATAATATTCATTTGAAAATGAGAGGTATGGAGTTCTGACCCTTTGTCCAAACAAAGCGAATCTTCGTCATCTAGAATCATTAAGTTGTACTTCCAAGTTCCCCATCCTTCATCACGACAAAAACCGACCAAACAAAGCAAAGAGAGAACAATGGAAAATCCCGTACCTGCTGACCAATCAATACCACATTGGCATGTAAAATGGTAGCAAAGGCGAGGCCAAAAGGTACATTGGAAAGGATTTCGGCTCTTCGTGATCACCCATTGTGCCCTTTGCCCCTGTGGATAGTCTAAGCTATATGGTACATCGAGGAGGAAGTACTAAAATCATCCAATAGCGTATGCTATTAGATTCATACCATCAATATTAATATCATAACACTATAGGCTGAATTCGTACATATAAACAAGTATAGCTCTTTACATCTATACAGGTTTTGTTAATACTAGGCATATCCATCACACATAGACTAGTCCATAGTTATAGATTTAAAGGATAATAATCCTAGAGAGTATGGCGGATTAGTGAATATATGGAACGTGAGCGTAATGAGGAGTTTAGGATATTTATTGAAAAATAAAATTTCTTGCTTCATACCCGCAATCTATCCAAAATAAACATCCTTGTTCAATCTTCCAAGTCGGACTCATTTTGTATATTTATTATAGCTTGCATCAACGGGTTTCTTGAATCATCATTAACTTTTGTATTAACTTTTATTATCACCATATCTATTACATGGCGGCATGTATATTTAAAGAGTCTTCGGAACTACCATCGATTTCTATTATCTTCTACATATAATGTTGGCTCAATCTTTACGACAATAAGGTCGGGAAGTTTTAGGATAATATTATGTAAAACTAGTTCGAGAACTTTGAATCATACCATTTTAGACTAAAATGCTAAGTAGTATCAGGACTTCTGCTTTTTACAATGAAAGAAACGTGGAATCGGACCCTCATCCAACTCTTGTGTGTCATTGACATTACGTAGGAGATCCATATTCGTTCTTGGCTATTGCCATCTTGTTTATTTCCCCTTTGATTAATAAATACTCATCTCGATTGGCATGAACTCCTTTTTACGCCCAAGGCTTCCTCTATTACTCTGGTTCTCCATATAGTAATGAATAGTTATCAAGCTCGACTCTTCAAACTTCGTTACTGGCACTTCTCTATTAAGCCTTTCTTCTTACGATCGGATGTCTCACATCCATCGAATCGTAGCCATTTGTTATTTTTCGGTCTGGAATTTCCAAAAATCCTTATATCTCATTCATTAAGAATTAAATTAGAATTTGCCCGGACCACCCTAGAAGCATTGCCAATTTTAACCTAAATTCTCTTGCACTACTCTTGGACCATTAGGTAAAAAATAACTACCATTAAAGATCGGAGGTTAACTTTTTGACTAATGGATTTAAAATACTCTGGAAATCATAGCAAGATTAGTTTCAATGTATCCACTACCCCATGTATCAGCCTAGTGCCTTTACATGGTCATCAATAAAACCCACCAGCGGCTAACAATATTGATAGTTATGCACTATCATATCTCAATGTCATCGGCATATGTTTACTTGCTCGATGTGTTGTACTTACACAACATTTACAAAAAAAAAAAAAAAAATTGAATTTTGGCGTCTGTAATTCTTACATGTCAGCGTCTTGAAAATGCGCTTCAGCGTCGCGATCTGTTGATTGTCTGTGATTTTTTTTGCCCCTAACGTCCCGTCTGCCGGTTTTCAACTTGTTGTCTTGAAAAATTTAGCGATATCTTGAGAATGTAGGAGCAGGCTGACTGTCGCGGAATCTCAAGTACATTAAAGTGGTAGGAGATGAGATTGTTAATTCATGTCCGCGGATCTTATTAATAAAGGCGATTATGTCATGGTCTACCAAGAGAATGGAAGGAAAACAAGATTGTACCCGGTTCATAAATTCATGACAAGAAGGTGAGCACTAACTTCTGAGAACAATTATGGTAGGAAACACCTTTGCAAAGCTTGTAGGTGAATTTGTTGAACGAAAAAATCGACATATGGAAGTAGGATGAAAGAGGTGTGAGTAAAATGCCAAAGCCGAGTTCGGAGAGGCCATTGCACCTCGGATCATGCTTTATCTTGAGAGTGATGATAGAGACCTAAAGGTCAGAAAGATGGTATCTTGGCATTTGTAGCAGATTTTTCTAAGGCTTCGATACAATTCCGTGATGAAGTGGGTACAAGGATGGAACAGTTGGGGTTCCTATCGTTAAGAGTGTGGTAGCAAGACTATATGAAAGTGATAGCTAAGATTTCAGTGGAGATGAAATCGGAGATTAGAACACCATCGGGATCAAGCAAGGCTGCCAGCACCACCTACATTATTTGGCCTTTACATAGATGAATTGGAGACATGGCTCGAGGATAGAAGCATAAAAGGCACCGGGTTGGAGAATTTGTGATGCAATTTGCTTCTTTATCACGAATGATGTAGTACTATGTCGAGATAATCCAGTAGTCTACAATCTCACTGGATGCATTAGCATCTTTACGTGAAGAAGAAACAAATGAAAGTCAACTTGGAAGACAAAAGTCACGATATTTAGCCGCGATTAGCGTCAGTTCATTTATAAAGGGAGCGGTCACGAGTTGTGGAGTTTATAAATACTTGAAACGGAATTCGAATTCAAATTACGGATGGAAGTGCATTAAGAAGAGAGGATGGCGGTGGAAGCGGCGTTGTAAGGAATGTTGAGAAGATGCCAAAGTCTCGCACTTAACAATTGGGGGCCCGAGAAGATGTTGTTTAAAACATTTGTTCAAATGGATTTGTGTTATGGCTCACCTATTTGGGGGAGCTCTAATTTGAAAATAGTGGCGACAAGTTGAGGTATCCTAAAAACATTCATACAAAGAGGAATTTGGGATAAGAAACAAACCCCTTATGCGATCTATTTTGAAGTGGGCTTCATCCCTCTTGAAATGACTCTATTAATGATAAAATTATGTAAAATAGAGTGCAACGGTTGGATGATATGATTACCAAAGATGGCTTTACTTCCAATCAAAAGGTTGGTACAAAGAGGTGAAAGATTAGGTCTCAAATGGGGATTGATGATGTTGTTGGCCAACAGTGGAATTAGAGAACTTGTTCAAGAAAAGTGCTAAACAAGATGTAGCATAATCGAGGATGAGATGAAGATACAAAGAAGAAATAAATCGATGGTGACATACACAAGCTCGAGAATACTTAGATGCACACATATCAAGATATGAAGCGCACGATAGCAAAATCACAGGACAAGCTCACATAATTAAAGAGTGCAGAAAGCGAGGAAGGTGGGAAAAGCTCCCGAGAGCCCAGAGTTTGCCGGTTTGTGTAGATAAAAGGTTGAGAAGGCGAGTCACATGTTTTACGCGCCCACTTTATTCGGACTATAAGGAGGCGATTTGGCATTGATTCTCCAAACTTTTTACACTCTACTCAGGATAGAACCCTAATAGACTAAAGGCTGCTTCTTCCGAAGTTGAAAACTTTAAACATAGATTGTATGTTTTTAAGCTCTATAGCCTTTTTAGGGTCCTAAAAGGCGATGATCAATATATTTTCAATTTTCAAAATCTGATTCTTGGTAGTGAAAAAGGGGCTCTCCGCGGCCCCTCACGATCACCAGATGTGAATATGCACCCAAAACCAAAAAGAAAGAGTTTTAAGGGGAATTAAATTTAAATGTGTTGGATATAATGGTTTGTGTTAATTAATTATGCTTGTGGTAATGGTTTTATATTGTAGAAAATGTTTTCCTCCCTTGAGGGCCTTAAGAAGGGTGTTATACCATAACGATATCTAACAAAGAATATATAACATATACCATGGATTTAAATACCACGATATTTATATTTTTATGTAATTAAATGTATTTTGAGCTAGAATGGTTTGTTGCATATATGACCATTCCGTCCGTCGACCATGCATAAGAAACACGAGGAACAATACTAGTCGGGCTGCACTAAATACAATTGACATGTAACAATCGTCATGATGATCATGTAAGCATTTGTAATAAACTGACTTTCCTCATTACAAAAGCACTTATATTTGTTACACTTATGAACACATGCTCACATCCACGAAGTCATTTTCAAGTTATAAAAACATCAAGTGTATAATTCATTTTATTTGAGCAAAGCCCATTTGTCACGATTAAGAAGAGGAGGTCTACTATTGATGTTTCATAGGCATAATCTTACATCTACCAAATAAAATGTACAAAAATGTTGTTTAGGTAATTGTATTAGCCCTTATGAGCTCATGCAATATGGCTTTTATTTACAGTGTTATGTAATGGCGATAAAGGTTCGATCTTTTTCCATTGTTTATGTTCTATGCCAGAAACCTTACTTGTCCAAAATTTGCTTAAGCATTCATATTCAATATCCAAATGTTTGTTGAAAACCTTGACGCATTCTTCATGTAGCTCCAATGGCTATCTTCATTATACAAGTTCAACCCGGTGGTGTTTCCCATCTCCTACACTCGCGTTCTCCAATCACAAACTACTAGGGAGTCTTGGATACCGACACAATAGCCATTGACCACTAGAGTTTTTAGCATGTTGAAACAAAGTTTCCAATTTCTTGTTGGGTACATTTGGATTGCTATAGCAGGCAGCATAGGAAGATCTTTGTATTATCCTAGTCTAAACTTCTACAAAACACACAATCCTCAGGCTTGTATCTTCCATTTTGTGCAACTCTCTAAATTAACAAAGCAACAATGAGTATTTTTGTATCTTCGGATATAGCAGCTTCTATAGCAGTTAGATTTTTATATTTGAGTTTGCACATTCTTGTTGGTACGACCCAGTTGCTATATGAGCATAGGAAGATCTTTGTATCCTAATCGAGCTTCTAAACTTTTGTCTACACAGCTATCTTCCTTTTGTGTAGAAGCTCTCTAAACTAAGAAAAACAACAATGAATTATTTTTGTCTCTCGGATATAGAAATCTTCAACACGTAGCGGTCGAGAATGCTCTAAAATATTGTTGTAGGCTGGATTTTTAATGTAGAAAAGAAGCATATAGAAGATTGGACATGCTTGCGTAGAGATGATTGAATATATGGCTTTGGATAGGCTGAAATTTGAATAATTTCTTTGGGTGTAATTGTTTAATGTGATGGTATATTCTTCACACCACAACTTGAGAGCTTTCCTTGTTAAATTTTTCCTTTTTTTTTTTTCTCTATAGGTAGAGATGATAGAATACAAAAGGTTGGGATTTTTATCACAGAAAGGATTTTTAGAAACATGATTATGTGTTGATCCAATATAGAAGAAGTTTCACTTGTTAACTTTTTCGTGTTGGATATACTATTTATGATGACTTTATTTTGCACTTGTTATGGTATACTATTTATGAAGACTTGTTTGCACATGTTAAGTTTTCACTTGTTCAGATGTACTATTTATGATGAGTTATTTGCACTTGTTAATTTTTCACTCGTGATGATGTACTATTGATGATGACTTTACTCTTTACTCACATAATATCCATCTATTTTGATGGCCTTTTATCTTGGATATGATGTACATTGTCTATTCACTAAGAATCTTTGCCATGTGAGCTTTGGTGGATAAATTTGCCCATGTGAAGTGGGCTTACTGTTCACAATGCATGTGCTTTAGACTTTGCCTTTTGAAGGCAAGATTTTTTAAGATTTTATTAATGTACTAAAAATCATCCGATAGCTGTATGTATTAGATTCATACCATCAATATTAATATCCTTAACTATAGGTGAATTCTCAGCACATAAACAAATATGGCTCTTTACATCTATGCAGGTTTTGTTAATACTAGGCATATCCATCACACATGGTGATCCATAGTTATAGATTTAAGGATAATAATCCTAGAGAGTATGGCCGGGTTAGTGAATATAGGTACATGAGCATATAGCGAGTTTAGGATATTTATTGAGAAAAATAAAATTTCTTGCTTCATACCCACAATCTATCAAAATAAACATCCTTGTTCCAATCCAAGATCCCGGACTCATTTGTATATTTATTACTTAACTTGCATCAGCGAGGTTTCTTGAATCATCATTAGCTTTTGTATTAACACAGCTATCACCATATCACAATACGTAGCAGCATGTATATTTAAAGAAAAGAGTGTGGGAACTACCATCATTCTATTATCTTCTACATATAATATTTGGCTCCAATCTCTTTCGACAATAAGGTCGGAAGTTTTCTGCCAGGACAATATTATGTAAAAACTAGTTCGAGAACTTTGAATCATACCATTGACTAAAATGCTACAAAGTAAGTACATCGGACGTCTACTTTTACAATGAAGAAGCGATAGGTGGGATCCTCATCCAACTCTTGTGTGTCGGTGACGTTACGTGGAGATCCATAATCGTCTTGAAACCTATTGCCATCTTGTTTATTTCCTTTTAGATTAGCGAATACTCATCTCGATTGTGAACTCCTTTTGCAAGGCCTCCTCTATTCTTAGCGGTTCTCCATATAATTACTTTCGAGAATAGTTATCAAGCTCAAACTCTTCAAACTTCAGCTAAGCATTTCTCTATTAAGCGCTTTCTTCTTACGTCAGGATGTATCACATCCATGAATCGTAGCCATTTTTGAGTCACGAATTTCCAAAAATCATATATCTCCATTCATTAAATTAAATTAGAGTACTTGGGACTACCACAGTATTGCCAATTTTAGCTTCCTGAATTCTCTTGCCTTTACTGCTAGACCATTAGGTAAAAATAGCTACCATTAAAAGATCGGTTAAGCACTGCGGTATGACCATATCATTAAAATAATGGTTAAAGATATGCCCAAATCATAGCAAGATTAATTCTTTATATGCATGTTGGTTTCAATGTTATCCACTTTACCCCATGTCAGCCCTAGTGCCTTTTACATGGTCGTGATAAGCCCACCAGCGGCTAACAATGTGATGGTTATGCGCTATCGCTATCTCAATGTAATCGATGTGTTGTACTTACCACAGCAGTGTAAAACCCTACCACCTCTACAGTGGTACCTTGGCTAAACTTTCACGAAATTATACAAAGCTGTGACCATGAAACAACCCTTACGGTTAGCCATGTCGATAATAAAAGAGCGATATGATTTTACAAAGAGAAGTTACCTTGTTCAAGTACATGCGTGAAGTGCGACAAGACTTTCTTTACGTAGGTAATCTTGAATCTGGAAACTCATTATTATGGATGTATTTGTGTACACTGGTACGCAGCCTCTATAATCGAATCATTGCTTCTAAAGCTCCCAATAATCCCCATGATATCCATGGCTGGCTGACTCTGGGGCATGAATTGATGTACATATGGAAGTACATTGAAATGGTAGGCATTTAGAAGCCCGATATGAAGTAGAGGGTCTGGTAGTAGCATGTACATGTAATAGCTTTGAATGGTAGAACATCCCTTTTGTCATACACGATTGTTCTAAAAATCCATTAGCTACACGCTCTCATAGTAATGGTCATATTGAGAAAATTCCTTGGCGACCATATGCGTACTAGGGTCATCTTTTAAATCTTGTGAAAGAGTGGTTTCCTCCTTAATGCCTAAATGAATTCGCCTCGTAAATCATAATATCCTCTTGGCTTGTTGGGTTTCATATCCAAGAATTTCTTTATGATGGGGCGGTTCGGGGCCATAAGATCATCCATGTATCTAAAGGTTGATTTAAACATAATAATCTCATTATATACGCCTTGAGTATGAATTTCCTTATAAAATCTGCGCCCGTACCAAGCAAGATAAATGTTACACCCGGCATGGGTACGCATGGGAATCCCATTGGTATTCCAGTTTGTACCCATGTAGCTATCTCCTCTTATTATATTGCAATTAGTAAGCGGCCGAATATTAGCTCGTTGAAAATATCTTTGGTGATTAAGGACCGGCCTTACCTTTAGGGTCCGCTTTGAACCATTTCACGTATATTGATCATCCGCGATCATATTTAACTTAAAGCTTATTGTTGTGATGTTGTCTTGGCTTATACTCCCATCTTGCATTAATCCTTGAGTCAAGATTTTTGCAAATGCGAGAATCCCACAACAATGGGATACTTTTCGTAGCATTTGAGATTTATATACGCCACAAATGCTCCGATCACCTTCTCGGTAGATTAGGATTACATCATGAATGGAATCAAAACCATCGATTAGGATTAATCTTTCGGGGAAATAAATTAATTTGTTCACAATGTTTTTTTAGCAGCTTGTCGGCCATATCTCTATGAACATATTTATTTAATCAATGATGTAACATTGGCAAATTGGTATATCTTTGTTAAGGTGTGCATTAGTAATCAGCGATATTCCTTCTTATGGGCTTTATATATACCCATTAAGTAGGGGTGGTCTTTCACTTTGGGTACAGTAGTATGAGTCACGATTATGGCGCATTTAAATCTTCACCTTCAAATTATTGCAACTTGATCAGTCCACAATCTCTCTAAAATTACATTCTTGTTTAACCTTTCCAAGGCCATATCACCTCATATGTTTAGGACAAATGAATCTTTGGCTTATTTGTAGCTTTATCTACTCAGGCCACATATAAATACTTGTTAATCCATTCTATACTCTTGACAACAACATTGCCATCATTCAGAGATTTTTGATATGTTATCTTTTTGAAAGCCTTCTTAACCATTCTAGTCACCTCCATAAAGACATTCTCTTTAATGTTGGATATAGTATCTTCATCATATTCGATAAGTGAATCTATGAACCTCAAAGATCTTATCTGCGGTGTAGCGTTCTTTTCAGTTCATCGGTCCAAGCTTTTATCAGGGATATGGTTTAAGCCATATTTTAATATTTCGGTTGTATATTTAGAACGGCAGAAGTGCATGATGTGGATATGACCTATTGTAGGGTCTACAAATCTCTTAAGTTCAGTTAAGGAACATGGACATATATCTGCTTGATCTGGTGATATGTAGAATGGTTTTGTAACCAAATATCCCTCATGTTCTGCAGTATAAAGCCCATTACCAAGCATAAAGAAGTATCTGTATATCTTCTCAATACTTTGATGTATTAACCATAGCCTTATGAAAGACTTTAGGAGAGACCTTGTCTAAAATTTTTAGGCAGAAATGTACGATATCTGATCTTCTTTTTAGGTTTTGGTATATTGTCCCTCAAATGTTTCTTGCCAAGGACGTCCTTTTCTATGCTTTTAAAGTTCTGCAAACATAATTAATTACAGTATTACGTTAGTATATGTTTGGGAAGCTAGAATGTCTTGGGCCTGCTATATGGAGGATGGTATTGCCCAAATCCGAACTGGATATTCCAGACCTCTGGAATTAATGTGAGAGCCACCTGGCCCATAGAATACTCATAACTAATGAGTTCTATGTAGTAAACAGTAAATACTTTCTTTATTGGTACATTTATTCTTATAACAGACATGTGAAATACACCATTCATAATGAAATCAGAATCTACAATTTACATATGTAAAGAAAAGATCATACCTCAAGTATCATACTGCAATGTTTGTGCAGTTACATCTGCCCTTTTAGGTTCGATACTATCATTTCTCTTTGTTACCGAGTGTCCAATATTGTTGGGAGTGATAATTCCTTCAATCATTTGCCTTAATCGGTCAGGATCTGTGCTCGGCCAAAGTAGTGATGGGTAGAACCGTAATCCTAGGCGGTCCATTTATCTTGAAGCCAGAGCTATTGGATTTTGCAGATTTCCCTTTCTTGGAATATCTATTCTTTGCTTGTGCTAGGCGTACCATATGAATCTTTTGAAATTTTATAGCCTTCCTTGTTTTTTCGCATATATCAGTCATAATCCCTTTAGGGAAGGATACCTTTAGATCCGCATCATGGTCATCTGCCATCTTTAATGTCATTCCTATTAACATTTTTCTCACTTCCAGGTACCCCAGGAAAGCCAACACTCCAGTTTTAAGTGTGGTCTTAAGAGTGTTTCTAAACGCCACCATGCTCCCAGCAACAGATAAGTCAGGATAAAGTATATCCAAGTTGTTCAGCATATACCATATAGCATGATCAAACCAGATCATGCTTTCCTCGCACTCCTTGGGTTGTTTGCCTTTACTTCTGTTATCACAAATGCATTTAAAATATGGACACATCGTCCGCCAAATACGCTTAAGATAGAAATCATCTCGTGTGATGTTGGTGTAGGCCATATGCCCCTTTTGGCAGATAATCATCAATTCACTTTTGTTGCACTTTTTGTCAAAGAATTTAGTACCAACCACCAGTTTTACCTTAGTCCTTTTCATCCTTGTCATCTTAAAGCATTTGCCTTGGCTTCACCTTTTCCATTTCTTACGTAACACCACCAAGTACTTTCCATACATCCTCACCGATAGGGAACAAGTGCCCCATAGTTTTGTTCTCCGGATCCTTGGTTGCCAAG
This sequence comes from Isoetes taiwanensis, assembly GCA_021234155.1. Lineage (NCBI taxonomy): Eukaryota > Viridiplantae > Streptophyta > Lycopodiopsida > Isoetales > Isoetaceae > Isoetes > Isoetes taiwanensis. The sequence goes on from JAJEKV010000130.1 coordinate 721,706, forward strand.
TAGTCCATGGTTTTCCACCCGACCTATGAATGATTGGGAACCTTAAGCAATTAGACAATGTAAATTTTCCTTTTACCTATTAAATTTAGCACATTCTTGATCTACTACCATATGTATTAACGTAACAACATATTAGAACTATTTAAACTCTTATCCTTTATCATATTATACTATATGACATTGGCCCATAGTCTACATGAATACCTAAAAGAATATTTATGTCATTAATCATAAGAATAAGACTTGATCCACATGAAACTGCTCAACCGATATTAAGTATAACAGTTTGAAGTATAATTAATGTAGTATCTAGCAGATAAAGGTTTTATGCTAACCTTACTATGGTATTTTATAACTCTCCAACCTTTTAATATTTATACAGTTCTTTGAATGTCATAACACAACTTTCTCCTTTTGCCCTATACTTGAGTCTACTTTATGTGTAGTATGACCAATCATGTTTATCAATATATTGATCACTATTTTCATACCTATTTCCAAACTACAGTGCCTAAATGTAGACCCTAATAAACGAAATTGTATTATATCCACTATGGACACGGTCAGATGCCTTATGGGTCATCTTGTAGAGGCTGATTTTACAGTTCAAAACTACTCACTTGAGATGTAACATATCCTAAACAGTAGGACATTTCATTTTACCATGACCATTGACATCATAAGGAATATATCATTGAAAGAAGCCAGTATTCAGAGATAATCTTCTTAACATAACAGTCATACATAGATATTTAAGCCATAGGGTCTGGTAGCCCATATATGTCAACCTGTTTAACATACTTGTATGAAGCAGGGTAGTCGAAAATACATGCTTCTAAACATCTAGAAACAGCCGAAGTATGCTGCCATTATACTACTATATTAATGTCTGATGCAACACCTAATATGTAACCAGCATTCATAAAGCATAAACCAAAATATGTTCATAATATTCATTTGAAAATGAGAGGTATCAGTTTTACAGCCCTTTGTCCAAACAAGCCGTCTTCTCGTCATCTAGAATCATTAAGTTGTACTTTTCTTCAAGTTCCCCATCCTTCATACAGCAAAAACCAGCAAACAAAGCAAAAGAGAACAATGGGAAGAAAATCCCGTACCTGCAGCCAATCAATACCCTGTTAGCATGTAAAATGGTAGCAAGGCAAGGGCCAAAAGGTACATTGGGATTTTCAGCTCTTCGCTGATCACCCATTGTGCCCTTTGCCCTATTAGTTAGTCTAAGCTATATGGTATCAGGAGAAGTACTAAAATCATCCAATAACTGTATGTATTAGATTCATACCATCAATATTAATATCATAACACTATAGACTGAATTCTCAGCACATAAACAAGTATGGCTCTTTACATCTATACCAGTTTTTGTTAATACTAGGCATATCCATCACACATAGACTAGTCCATAGTTATAGATTTAAAGGATAATAATCCTAGAGAGTATGGCCAGGTTAGTGAATATATGGGCTGTGAGCCGCCAAGCAGGTTTAGGATATTTATTGAGAAAAATAAAATTTCTTGCTTCATACCCACAGAAATCTATCCAAAATAAACATCCTTGTTCAATCTTCCAAGATCAGACTCATTTGTATATTTATTACTTAACTTGCATCAACAGGTTTCTTCGAATCATCATTAACCTGTATTAACCTGTATCACCATATCTATTACATAGCAGCATGTATATTTAAAGAAAAGAGTGTCGGAACTACCATCATTCTATTATCTTCTACATATAATATTTGGCTCAATCTCTTTCGACAATAAGGTCAGGAAGTTTTCTGCAGACAATATTATGTAAAAACTAGTTCGAGAACTTTGAATCATACCATTCAGACTAAAATACTAAAGTAGTATCAGACGTCTACTTTTACAATGAAAGAAAACCTGATAAGAATCCGGGTCCTCATCCAACTCTTGTGTGTCATTGACATTCTGTGGAGATCCATAATCGTCTTGGCGCCTATTGCCATACTGTTTATTTCCCCTTTGATTAGCCAAATACTCATCTCGATTGTATGAACTCCTTTTCTGCCCAAGGCTTCCTCTATTACTACGGTTCTCCATATAGTAATCAGAATAGTTATCAAGCTCAAACTCTTCAAACTCGTGCCTAAGCACTTCTCTATTAAGCCTTTCTTCTTCTGATCCGGATGTCTCACATCCATCAGAATCGTAGCCCATTTTTCAGGGTACGAATTTCCAAAAATCCTTATATCTCCATTCATTAAGTCGTGGGAGCTGCCAGACTACCCTGAAGCGCTGCCAATTTTAACCTAAATTCTCTTGCACTACTACTAGACCATTAGGTAAAAAATAACTACCATTAAAGATCGGAGGTTAGCTTTTTGACTAATGGTTAAAATATGCCAAATCATAGCAAGATTAATTCTTTATATACATGTTGGTTTCAATGTTATCCACTACCCCATGTCAACCCCTAGTGCCTTTTACATGGTCATCAATAAACCCACCACTGGCTAACAATATTGATAGTTATGCACTATCATATCTCAATGTAAATCAGCATATGTTTTACTTGCTCAATGTGTTGTACTTACCACACAACAAAAAAAAAAAAAAAATTGAATTTAGCTGAGCGAATTCTTACAGATATCAGCGTCTGGCGAAAATACTTTCAGCGTCTGTGATCTGGCCGGGTTTTCAGCGTCTGAGTTTTTTTTTTCGCGTTCGCGTCACAGGCGGTTTTCCTTGTTTAAGCGTCTGCGAAAAATTTCGGCGATGCAGAATGGCAAAGGCAAGCCCAACACAGTCACGGAATCTCAACCGAAATTTTGTTAAAGTGGGGCGGAGATGAATTGTTAATTCATGTCACAGATCTTATTAATAAGGCAGTATGTCATGGTCTACCAAGAGAATGGAAGGAAAACAAGATTGTACCAGTTCATAAGTCTGGCAGCAAGAAGGTGAGCACTAACTACAGAACAATTATGGTAGGAAACATCTTTGCAAAGCTTGTAGGTGGACTGTTGGAACGAAAAATCAGCATATGGGCAGATGAAAAGGGTGTGAGAGTAAAATGCCAAGCAGGATTCCAGAGAGGCCATTGCACCTCAGATCATGCTTTAATACTGAGAGTGATGATAGAGAGACCTAAAGGTCCGAGAAAGATGGTATGCTTGGCATTTGTAGATTTTTCTAAGGCTTTCGATACAATTCCCCGTGACAAATTAGGTACAGGGATGGAACAAGTTGGGGTTCCTATCACGTTAAGAGGTGTGGTAGCAAGACTATATGAAGAGGTGATAGCTAAGATTTCAGTGGAGATGAAATCAGAGATTAGGAGCACCATCGGGATCAAGCAAGGCTGCCCGCTTTCACCTACATTATTTGGCCTTTACATAGATGAATTGGAGACATGGCTCCGAGATAGAAGCATAGAAGGCACCAGGTTGGGAGAATTTGTGGTACAGCTGCTTCTTTATGCAGATGATGTGGTACTTATGTCAGATAATCCGACTGGTCTACAATCTCACCTGGATGCATTAGCATCTTTCTGTGAAGAGAAACAAATGAAAGTCAACTTGGAGAAGACAAAAGTCATGATATTTGGCACAGTGCAACGTCCAGATTTCTGGTATAAAGGGGAGACGGTGCAGGTTGTGGAAGTTTATAAATACTTGGGGCTGGAATTCAATTCAAATTACAGATGGGCGGAGTGCATTAAGAAGAGGATGGCAGGTGGAAAAGCAGCGTTGTAAGGAAAGTTGAGAAGATGCCAAAAAGTCTCACTTAACAATTGGGGACTAAGGAAGATGTTGTTTAAAACATTTGTTCAAATGGTTGTGTTATATGGCTCACCTATTTGGGGAGCTCTAATTTCTGAAAAATAGTGGCAGCAACTTGAGAGTATCCTAAAAACATTCATACAAGAGGAATTTGGGATAAAGAAACAAACCCCTTATGCGATCCTGCTGGCTGAAGTGGGCTTCATCCCTCTTGAGGCAGAAGCTCTCTGTATGACAATAAATTATGTAAATAGAGTGCAACAGTTGGATGATAACAGATTACCAAAGATGGCTTTACTTCAATCCGCACAAAAAGGTTGGTACAAAGAGGTGAAAGATTGGGTCTCCAAATGGGGGATTGATGATGCTGACTGGCCAACAACAGAAATTGGAATTAGAGAACTTGTTCAAGAAAAAGTGCTAAACAAGATGTGGCATAATCCAGGATCAAGGATGAAGATATACAAAGAAGAAATAAATCCGATGGTGACATACACAAGCTCAGAATACTTAGATGCACACATATCAAGATACAACAAGCACCTGATAGCAAAGTACAGGACAAGCTCACATCAATTAAGGGTAGAAACAGGAAGGTGGGAAAAGCTCCCCAGAGAAGACCGAGTTTGCACGGTTTGTGTAGATAAGGTTGAAGACGAGTCACATGTTTTTCTGCACTGCCCACTTTATTCAGACATAAGGAGACGATTTGGCATTGATTCTCCAAACTTTTACACTCTACTCCAGATAGAACCTAATAGACTAAGCTGCTTCTTTCGAGAAGTTGAAAACTTTAAACATAGATTGTATGTTTTTTTCGCTCTATGACCTTTTAGGGTCCTAAAGAGCGTGATCAATATATTTTCAATTTTCAAAATACGATTCTTGGTAGTGAAAAAGGGGCTCTCACGGCCCTACGTCACCCCGTGTGAATATGCACCCAAACCAAAAGGGGTTTAAGGGGGAATTAAATTTAAATGTGTTGGATATAATGGTTTGTGTTAATTAATTATGCTTGTGGTAATGGTTTATATTGTAGAAAATGTTTTTCCTCCCTTCGGGGCCTTAAGAAGGGTGTTATATATGATATCTAACAAAATATATAACATATACCATGGATTTAAATACACGATATTTATATTTTTATGTAATTAAATGTATTTTGAGCTAGAATGGTTTGTTGCATATATGACCATTCACGTCCCGATCTGACCATGCATAAGAAACACGAGGAACAATACTAGTCAGGACTGCACTAAATACAATTGACATGTAACAATCGTCATGATGATCATGTAAGCATTTGTAATAAGCAGCTTTCCTCATTACAAAAGCACTTATATTTGTTACAACATGAACACATGCTCACATCCCTGAAAGTCATTTCAAGTTATAAAAAATATCAAGTGTATAATTCATTTATTTGAGCAAAGCCCACTGCATTTGTCACCTGATTAAGAAGAGGAGGTCTACTATTGATGTTCATAGGCATAATCTTACATCTACCAAATAAAATGTACAAAAATAATTTGTGTTTAGGCATTATTAGCCATATGGGCTCATGCAATATGGCTTTTATTTACCTGGTGTTATGTAGCCAAAGCAGCCAAAGGTTCCAGTCTTTTTTCCCATTGTTTATCTGTTCTATACTTGAAAACACTTACTTGTCCAAAATTTGTAAGCATTCATATTCAATATCCAAATGTTTGTTGGCTTAACAACACATTCTTCATGTAGCTCCAATGGCTATCTTCAGCCCATACAAGTTCAACCCCAGTGAATAGTTCCATCTCTACACTCGCGTTCTCCAATCACAAACTACTAGGGAGTCTTCAGATATAAACAATAGCCATTGACCCACTAGAGTTTTTTATGTTGAAGCAAAGTTTCCAATTTCTTGTTGGCTGTTGGATTGCTATAACAGAGCCGCATAGGAAGATCTTTGTATTATCCTAGTCTAAACTTCTACAAAACACACAATCCTCCGACTTGTATCTTCCATTTTGTGCAACTCTCTAAATTAACAAAAGCAACAATGAGTATTTTTTATCATCTCAGATATAGCACGCTTCTATAACAGATTAGATTTTTTATGTTGAAGCAGAGTTTGCACATTCTTGTTGGCTGTTGATTGCTATAACAGAGCCGCATAGGAAGATCTTTGTATTATCCTAATCCAAACTTCTACAAAGCACACAATCTTCTTACCTGTATCTTCCCTTTTGTGCAGCTCTCTAAACTAAGAAAAGCAATAATGGTGTATTTTTTGTCACCTCAGATATAGAAAATCTTCACGCTTCTGTAACAGTCCAGAATGCTCCCTAAATATTGTTGTAGGCTGAATTTTTTAATGTAAAAAGAAGCGCATACAGAAGATTGGACATGCTTGCGCAGAGAGATGATTGAATATGGCCTGGATAGGCTGAAATTTGAATAATTTCTTTGGGTGTAATTGTTTAATGTGATGGTATATTCTTCACCACAACTTGAGAGCTTTCCTTGTTAAATTTTTCCTTTTTTTCTCTATAGGTAGAATGATAAGTACAAGGATTTGGGATTTTTTTTTATCACGAAAGGATTTTGAAACTTATGATTATGTTGATCAATATAGAAGAAGTTTCACTTATTAACTTTTTTCACGTGTGGATATACTATTTATGATGACTTTAATTTTTTGCACTTGTTATGGTATACTATTTATGAAGACTTGTTTGCACATGTTAAGTTTTCACTTGTTCAGATGTACTATTTATGATGAGTTATTTGCACTTGTTAATTTTTCACTCGTGATGATGTACTATTGATGATGACTTTACTCTTTACTCACATAATATCCATCTATTTTGATGGCCTTTTATCTTGGATATGATGTACATTGTCTATTCACTAAAGAATCTTTGCCATGTGGTAGGCTTTAGTGTGGATAAATTTGCCATGTGGTAGACTTTACTGTTCACAATGCATGTGCTTTAGACTTTACTTTTTTTTTTTTTTTGAAGGCAAGATTTTTAAGATTTTATTAATAATGAAATGGTGCAAGAACCTTATTCCGGACCCAGTTAGGCCTGATAGGAAGTATTTTCACATGACATGATCTTTCCATAGATCAGATTGGAAGAACTCATTCATTATCAAGCTAAAAAACAAGCAATAACATAACTTCCATTTGTGCAATCATATATAGTGAGATCGATATCCTTAAGACCTGTGACCACTAGACGCACTCCATCGAAAGATACTAGCATCAAGGAGCAAATTAGAAGAGCATCTTCACGTGCGTTAACTTGGCCCTAGAAGTAGATAGTCAAAAGGATCTTATCTAAAAAGAGATGATTCACTCCACCATCTTTACTCCACTCCACTCCACTCCACTTTATATGGTCCACTCCACTTGAATGTGGTCCACTCCACTTGTTATGCATGTGGTAGACTTTACTGTTCACTATGCATGTGGTAGACTTTACTATTCACTGCAGCTAGATTCTCCTTCTCAATCATATGCCAAGGACTTATGTTGTAGACTTTACTATTCACACTCTTCTTCTCACAATAAATAAGCAATGTACAAGTTCATTCATCTCACCTTCTTCATTGCTTGCTTCTTGTTTTGCTTTCCTGCATCATGGCTGCAAAGGTGCTCACCCCAGGATGCATTGCCATCAAGGGCGACAATAAAATGTATCTCACACTTGACATGCATGGCCCTACGCCATATCTCACTTTCAGTGCAGAAAAGAAGACGTGTCTTACAGTCCACCATCTCCTTTACAATTCCACGGATGGCACAGTTGTGATTCAGGCAGCAAATGGCCGCTTCTGGCGGCGTAATTCAGAAGCCTTCATCGTTGCCGATATGGAGCAATATCCTGGCTTGGCAAATCTAGATGCGCACTTTAAGGTAGTGGACCTCAACTTAGGAACTCATGGCTTTCAGTCTGCACTAGACAATCTGTTCCTTAATAGATACAACCAAAGTGGGTATTTGTATACAAAGCCTTGGAGAAGAAGGCCAACAAGTCGACAGTGGTGGAGGTGAGCGATGCTAAGGATTACGCTCTATTCCTCCCCCCTTATCTGTCATTCATGGGGAGCAACAATCAGTTGATGCAGCTCTACAACGAACGAGATCATGCATGGCAGAAATTCAATGGTGGAAGCAGCCCATTGCACTATATCTATAACTGGGTAAGTCGGTCATATTTTGCACTTGGTTTTGGAGTTAATGATAGTATTACGAGTCAGGAGGCAGGAATAGCCTACAAGAAACTCTGCGCTTGGAGAGTGGCAAGGAATGGCAATGGTAGGATGCTTATGTTGAATGCACCAGAGCCACGTGTGTTGGAGGGGGGTCCCGAGTATGGGGAATGTCACTTTAGGTGACATTCCCACGTGGAAACGTTGCCGACGCGCGTTAGCGTGGAGGCAACCTTGACACGTGGGAATTTCACCTAAAGTGACATTACCCTAACGTGAAGTTTTGCCTAGCCTTCATTCTGTCGCATTTTTTTCCCTTTCTTCTTCCTGCGCCATCGATGTGTTGCTTTAACCGATCGTCCTCTTTGCGGTGGCGCCATCGCTGTGTTTTCTTCCGATGGTGCCATCTAGGTCTGAGGGTTAGTTAGACGAAGTTTCTGAAGATTTTTGACGAAGTTTCTGAAACTGCATTTCTGCTTTCTGCCGGTCCCTAGAAATTATATTCAATTGTTCGGCTTCTTAGAGACAGTGGCAGCAAGAAACTCTATCTCAAAGTAAGTAACAAATTTATTAACTACATCCTCAAACGTGGTCTCAATTATTAATGAATCAAAATTATATGGTTTTTAAGTCCACACACTTCAGCCTCAAACTATTCAACTGACTCATCTGCTTCTGACAGCTGCTAAAAGATGCTTTGGGAGAGGCCACTCATGGAAAACCTCGGGCGCTACCACCTTCCCCTGCAACAGATGGTTCGATGATGAGTGTCGGGAGATCAAACGCCAAATCCGACAAGTCACTAATCCCACCTCTCCCCCACAGGCCATCAGTCAATACCGCTCCTTCCTCAAGAACAAGAAAGCCAGAACCTCGCAGAGCACCAGCAACAGATGTTCGGTCTCTTGGATCGGCATCCCAAAACATTCTTGAGAAAGGTATTGAGCAAGGCTTTATAGCCCACAGGGAACATCACCTCGCAGAGATAGGTTCTGTACGTACGAAATTATTTTTCCAGATGTATAAAGTTAAAAAATACGTATTTTTAGGTTAAATACGTATTTTTAACCTACCGGCCGGAAAAAAAAAATTCGCGTAAGCGAAACCTTACGCAAAAATAAAAAAAATAAATAAAAAAAAATAAATAATAATAATATTTTCGCGTAAGCGAAACCTTGATTTAAACTACGCCGCGTTCGCATAATGGCCGAAGGTTGCTTCTGTGAAAATTAAAAAAAAAAAATAAAAAAATCGATTTTTTTTTTCTTCTTAAAGCCGAAACCTGGTTTAAACTTACGCTACCCTAAACCGGTTTCGGCTTATGCAAAAAGCAGGTTCCGGCGTAAGCATGATACCCACCCTCGGCATGGCACAATTCAATGTGGCACACCAGGCGAAGGTCAGTGCAATTAAAAAAAAAGCGTTTTAAAAAGCGTAAGCTGAGGAGGTTTAAACTTACGCGAAAATATTAAAAAAAAATAAAAAATTACGTTTCGGCGTGCGAAAACCTTCACAGCTTCTGTGCGAAACATTTCCGGCAATAGGAAATGTTTTGCCGTATTTTGGCGTATTATACTTCAAATTAGTGCGGTATTATTGAATAATGCGTATCGAGTATAAAGCATTATCTGATTATTGAACCTATCCACCTCGGGCAATGGGTCAAGTACTTTGCTTGACTTTTACGATCCGCTCGGGGGCCGGGCACCAGTACCTCGACAGATAGGCCTAGCTCTGGTCATCACGGAGGGGGATGTCATCATGGGCCTACAATGCCTAGCTAATGGGAAAGTAGCAGATTTAGATGTCATGCAGACGGAATTCCTGAAACGGACTGGGCCTCCATTGGTGCTTGCCTCATGGCACTATTCAAGCATTGCAAGAAGGCTTCCCTCCGTAGTGGATCACTACTAGAGTTATGCCCATATACAAGGCAGGGGGACCCCCAATGCCCAGCCAACTATTGCACTATTATGGTCAGCTCTCTCTTTGCAAAATTGTTGACTGGCATCCTTGAGTAGCGGCTGACAATATGATGACCAGCTAGAAGATCAGCTTTCTGAGCATGGAGGTGCGGGCGCCCATCTCATGCATCACACAATCCGGCAACTCATATATGCTGACGATGTCAACCTTCTAGCCTATTCTCCAGAGGGCATGCAACGTCACCTGGATGCTCTTGATACTTTTTGCCGATTCACTGGCATGTGCGTTAACTTGGCCAAAACTAGGGTGCTGTTAGTTTCGTCATCCAGTCAGCCAAGACTTCCCTCATTCACTTACAAGGGACAAGATGTAGAGGTGGCTCCGACCAACAAGTACTTGGGGATCGAGTCCTCCACTACAACCCACTGGGATGCTGTCATCAGATTGTGGGTCACGACGGGTTGGAAAGCACTATATGCCATGCAAAACAACAGCCACAAGGCAGAGTTGTATGCCTTGGGCCACCAGTCACACTTGTTTAGGGCCTTGGTCGAACCCGTCCTCTCTCTTGGGGTCCGATGATATCCCTCACCAACTGGAATGATCTCGAGAAGGTGCAGAAAGCCTTCTTGGCACGAGCCCTTGGGGTAAAGTCCACAGTTCCATACCAGATCCTACTCCAGGAAACAGGTTTTCTACCCCTTCAAAGGGCTGCATTGGAATGCTATATTATTTACTTTCAGAAGGTGGTCGCTCTCTGAAAGTTTGCTCTTTACTTCCTCAATTGTGAACAGTCCTTCTGTTACTGCCCTTGATGGCATCCCTTTTGCAGTTTCTTTGTAGTACAAGGAATGTACTAGTTGGATCAAATCCTCCACTTGGAGTTCTGGCTGAGAGAATTTTCTTTTCAGGATGGAATAGAAGGATCTCGGATTCTCTATGAACATCTATCCTAACATTGCATTCTTGGATCTCATGTAGAGTCTTTTCTTGCTTCGGACCAGTTTCTTATACCATTTTGGTTTCAGGACACATCCTTTAGGGAGTTGTGCGCGTGCTGCAGCACACTCGTCGTCCCATCAACTATTTGAAGGGCGTCCTTTGCGTCTTTTTCTAGTGCTATCAAACGCTGCCATAGCTGCATCTTTTATTATTTCAATTAGTTTGCTTGATATCTGTTGTATCTCACATGTCCAAGACATTTGTTGCATCCTTGTTTCCAACGCTGCCTTGTAATTGTCCCTTTTCTTATGATCAAGTTTAAGCTTTGGTGACCATGTTTTTTCAGCAACTCTTCCTGTATATTCCTTCTATTTCAAAGACCAAGGGAACGTGATCTGATTCTATCACCTTGTTTCCAAGTTGGCAATTATATACTCCATCTATCTCTGATGTTAGCAAGTAATCAAGCGTGCTTTCTCCCATATGGTTTAAGCATGTCGATCTGCTAGTGTTGCAGAATTTGTTGACGCCATTCAGAATTTTGAGTCCACATACTGTGCCAAATTCCATTAAATAGTCCCCCATGACATTCTTAACACTATCAACTGACTCTCTTTCGTATTCCATTGCAATTTCCTCTTCTAAAAGTACATCTCCATCGTTCACATATGAGACTGTTTGTTTTCCTTTTGTTCTGGCATTAAAATCCCCAACCACAGTTACATCGCCTTGTTCTTTAAATTGTAGAACATCCTTTGTGAGCTCGTGTAGAGATTTTTCGGAATCAAACTCTCTATTATGATACACAGACATAGAAAGCGGAGCAAAATAGCATGTCATGCTAAGTACCACATTCTGTATTTCGTTTTAATCTGGAGCCATATGTATTGGTTGGCAGCATGTTTCTTTTTCACTGATATGTCTCGCTGGAGATGGTGCTTTACATAAACTGCTAGACCTCCAAATCCCCTGCCTACTCCTGGCTCTTTCCAATTCCAGCAAGAATCTAGAAGTTGAAATCCATGTATTTGCAGATGTTTACTCTGGTGTTCCCAAGTTTCAGAGAGGAGCAGCAGATCAACAGTATTCCATGTGTCCTGCAGTGCATCTACTTTTGCTTGATTGAGATCATGGATGTTCCATGCCATGATCTTTAGGGTCCGTTCCCTATTTCCTTCTCTTGTTTGTGACTACAGTTTTCCTGCTTCTATCTAGAAATGCCATGAAACCTTCATCTCTAACAGTTCTAACCTTTGCCCATTCAACCTTTCTGATCTCATGTTGTGCCGGTGTTAGATCCTGGTCTAACCAAATCTTATGCCCTTTTAGAGCGGCTCTATTGTGCATGACCCGATCTCTAGCCTCGGTGCTTCGAAATGTAACCAAGATGGGTCTGTATCCCCCTGGTTTACCAATGCGTCTGCTCTGAACTACTTGGGGTTCATGCAGTTTCAAAGTGTCCTTGAAAAAGTCTTTCACAATTTAGTTGATATCTTCACTTTCATGTTCAGCAATTCCAAATATTTTCAGATTCCTTGCTCTTGCCTGAATCTGTTGGTTTTCTGCCATAATTCGTTCTTGATTTTTTGCCATCAGAGCTGGAAGTCTTGATTCCAAACTAGTCATGGTTTCTGCTATCAAAACTGGGATTGTTGATTCTAGAGTCGAATCCTGCAACATTGGCTTTGGTTTTGTGATCAGAGCTTGGAGTTCCAAGTTTTGGGCTGCTAAGTCACGATTATGTTCACTCAAGGCTTTATTTTGTGCAATCACAACTTCTACTAATTTCTTCAGTTCTCTAATTTCTTGCATACTGTGACGTTCCACATATTTATACGCATATTTAAGTATAAATACATGACACTTCATTATGGATAATTAATGGCACATTAATTATTCATAAGCTAGGGTTATCTATGTTAATAATTAAATTATAAAGGTGGAAACCTAACCCAAAACCCTAATTCGAATTTAGGGCTTATCCTAATATTAAAAAGGGCTAAAATACCAAATTAGCTCATTATTGACATGCCACCTGGCCCAAATCGATTGGGCAAGGTAGGGTTTCCATTTTGGACACCCAAATTAGGGCTTTTGTGCCCCAATTCGAATTGGGAGCAATTGGGGATGGAGGAGGAGGAGCAAAGCCGAGGGCACCCTCAAACAAATCGAGATGGAGCCATCCCAAGCCCGGGTCGACTCCGGTTAGTCTATAGCTTAGTTTGTGTTATCAGTAGGGTAGCCCATGTTGGGCACTTGTTGTGTGTATTTCTTCTATTTCTCTGTGTTCTCTATGCTTTACCTATAGGAACTAACCCTTGATTGTAAAGGTAAGTTCTCTTTATATTCTGATTCTGGGTTTGCTCTTAAAGGATGGATTGATAGTTCTTTGCATAGTATTACTCTGGAAATGGGGGAATTAAGGGGGGTAGAGACCTCTGAGCCATGATAGTAGGATGCTCCTAGGTAGATCCTCAGACTCAAGGGGGTTCACTCAATGGTCACGCACATTACCAACCGAAAGTGAACTTTAGGGTTTTTATTGCCTTGGTCGAGGTATACGATTGAGGAGCTCATCTGGTAGGAAGGAGAGATTAAAGTAGATGATCGATTTGGGGAGCTGATCCATTTGACGGAAAAAGGTACAAAGTCGGAAAGGGATTATATAATTTGGCACAAAAGGTACACAAAAGGTACAAAAGTCAGAAAGGGATTATATAATTTGGCACAAAGGGTCTTCACAAAAGGTACAAAGTCGGAAAGGGATTATATATTTTGGCACAATCAATCGTAAATCTACGGATAGGGTCTATATTGTATGTTAGTTCGAAAAACCGTATGGTATGGGTTTTTCTACTCCAAAAAGCCGTATACAGGGGTCTTTCTATGACCCCTCGAACGCAGATGCCATCTGTCCATATATAGAGGTGCACCCCCGGGTCCTGTACTTCCCATTTTTTTTTTTTTTTTTTTTTTTTTTTTTGAGAGTAAGGGTAGATTTTTCCATTAATTAGATAAAGCCATACAATCCTTTTGTCCACCTAACAGGTATGACAATTGGAGAAAATTGATATTCTTTATGAGCATCAAGTAGAAGTAGTGAAAATAATATGCAAATAGAGGTAGCAGTAGATAAGTAAAGTAATATAATCCAATAGTGAACTTAGAGAAGTTGAGTGTAGTTCTACTCCTTGGGGTGTCGTTTGCAGAGAAAAGTCTTCAAGTTCCTGCTCTTAATTTCCTGTAAAAGCAAACAAAAAACCAACCATGATTTCACAAGAGCTGTTTTCTGGAAATCATAGAGATGAACTTGGATGATAGGAATGATAGGATATGTAAAATGAAATGGAAGGCTGTAGTGAGGAATCAGAGGTTCAGATTTGGCTGCCAAGGTTGTTGTTAAACCATTCATTGTAGTGCTGGTAAAAGTCTGCTGTAGAACCCAGGATGTAACTGCTTTGTCCTTTATCATTTTGCACCAGTAACTTTGTCAAACTTCCCTTCCCCATCAGAAGAAGAAGTGTACCATACAAGTCTGTCAATAGTTTGTGGCTGTAGTACATTTCCCTGAATCTGCTCAACTGAGTTTCTGTCATACTGAAATGAGTGTTGAGTAAGAATTCAAACAAGATGTGCATCTGCATAAACTCTCGGGTATATATTTCTGACCATACTGCTTCTCTTGTTCTAGCACTTTCTATCTCATTCAAAAAATCATCTGTCAGATCACACAGTTGCTTCAATGTTAATTTCTTCCCAACTTGTTGACTCTGATACATGGCTAACTCATAACTGTCAACATCTGTGTCCAGCTTTGTGGCACCTTCTCCCTTAAGAAATATTAAGTATTCTGTCACAGTCAGAATATGGAGCATTAGAATCAATAACATTGAGAGAGGATACAAACAAATCAAAGTGGCCCCTGAATAGCCCAATAGAATTCCAGCAAGTATTATAACTGTCACCAGATTTTCTTTTGTGGCACGTTGCAATAGCTTCAATATCTAATTGGAAGTGCATTTTGATCCAGAAAATGGAGAGAGGTTTAGATGCGTAGAGAACCCTATTTCTGGATTTCCAGATATTCCACAAGGCAGTGTGCACAAGAGTGTTTGCAAAGATGTCACCTTGCTGAAGGAATTGAATAATATTACTGAAATTTCTATTTTTCAAAAATGATCCAAGCTTATTTAGGAACCAAGTCCAGAAAGGTCTCAGTTTAGGACAAAGGAAAATATGCTGTAGATCCTCTTCCTGAAGACATCCAGAGTTACATAATGGAATTACATTGCATCTTCTAGATAGAGAAACCAAGTTTGTCAGACTTTTATGGGCAATCAACCAAATGAAGAAGCAAATTTTAGGAGTACAAAATGACTTCCAAACATTTTCAAAAAAGAGACTGAACTTGAGCTTGATCTAATGACCATTTCGCAAAGCCCTTTAGTGGAGTATCGGTCCACATTAATCAAGGTATAAATTTCTTTGACCACTGTAAGCATGTTTTCCATTTATAGAGCAACCAAGAGATGTCTTGTAGTCACCAAAATTATTGAAGGAAGACAAGATATTCTTAAAATGCAAAAAAGCTTCTTATCACTAGAGGTACCCCTTAGAGCAGGTCTTGAGAGAAGTCCAAGTTATGAAGGTATTATTACCTCTGTAAAGATCTTTTATAGCGATTGATCCCTTTGTTAGACCATTTTACGTAAAATCTTAGGATGCTTAATGGCCATTGTATTAGAAAACCGATCAAAGAAGATTGGTGACCAAAAGATCGGTGTTCATAGTGGCTTGAAGAACATTATCTCTCGAAGCACGGGATGAATTTTATTCGGGCCATTATTAGATTTCTCATCAAAGGAGAAGTATTAGGGGCGGGGTGAATGTCCACAAAAGCAGATTGAGGAAGGGAATGCTTAATAGAGGAATGTCGGTGGGGTGGGAGCAATTAAGCCGATTTTCGATGATGGCGAGATGTGAGAATTATTTCCCATGATAGTTCTCCAAATATATTTCCTGCCGGAGAACAAGCACGAAGATGAAGATTTTTACAGCCAAGACCCCCAAATTTTTAGGCACGGAGGCGAGAATTCCAATTAACCAAATGTGAACCATTCGGATGAAATTTCTAATAACCTTTTCAGCTCGAGTAAATTGATTTAGGAGCAATTAGAAGCGAGAAAGAAAAGTATACATGAGATGAAGCTAAAACTGAGTTTGCAATGATTGTCCTCCACAAAAGATAGGCAATTCCTATAATTATTGGTTTCCTTTTGATTTTTTCTTGAGAATAGGATCCCAAAGGCCCTTTAAGTTTGGACTTAGAGAGAGGCATACCTAATAATTTGGAAGCTTGATTAGGATTGAGAACTTGAATATCACAAATATAAGGCGAGTGACATCACCTATGATCTTACTTTTATCAATATTGAGATGACACACGAAGTCTTGCAGAGAGAACTCCTTGAGAAGATCTAGAAAGGTATTGATATTATTGGGATTGGAATCCAAGAATACAAAAAGTGTCATCGACATCTTGAGAAATTGTAAGCATATCCAAGTTATTGGGAAGAGATAAACCAGGTTAGGTCGAGAATTTTGCATATGGAGAACACATCTCGTGAGCATTTCAGCAATAATGAGAAAAAGGTAAAAGGGGCCAATGGGCAACCTTGTCTAACACCTCTTGCCAAGGGAAGAAATTTGAAGGAGATCCATTGATCGAGGGACAGAGAGTTGGACATAGAATTTAGATCATGAATAAGAGATATGAGCTTAGTGTGAAAACCCATTTTTTTTGAGAGCAATGTCAATGAAATCCCAACTAACAGTATCAAAAGCTCTCTTGAAATCTAATTTGGAGAGAATGCAAGATTGATGGGAGATCCTATTCCAATGCAAGTCTTCCATAGCACTAATATAATTATCTAGGATAAATGTTTTGGAAGAAATGCAGATTGGTTGATACTTATATTTTACGGAGAAAAGCACGGATTCTTCTTGCAATAATTTTGTACGAGTTTGTAAGAAGAATTGGTGAGAGAGATTGGTCTCCATTCATTGAAGGAAGTAGGATTATCCACCTTTGGCACAAGAGTAATGAAACCAGCAGAAATGGAGGTGCAAATGCTCGAGAATTCCAAAATCCATGTACAAAGCCAATAATATCGGGATTTCATAATGTCCCGAATTGAGAATAGAATTGCGGGGAAACCATCGGGACCGGGGAGATTTGTTCTTGGAGAAGCTCAAAAGGGTTTTAAAATTTCCTCCTCCCCGAGGCTGCAGGTTAGAGATATCCATAGGATCAATAGTATTTGGAAGAATGGAGTCCAACCTAGCCATTGTAAATTTATCCACAGTTAATAATATCGATTGGCGGTGAGATCATTGCCCCTGAAAAGCATAGAGTAACTGTCATAAAAATACTTCTTGATCTCATGACTCGAACTGAGGGAAGTGCCAGAATCATTAATTACATGACTTATGGAGTTCTTGAGAAGTCTGGACTTTGCAACTCGGAAGAAAAATTTAGAGCTCCCATGGTCAATCTCACTATTGTATTTGATTTTACATTTTATAGCAGAGAATCTAGCCTCCTTTTCCTCTATAGATTTAAGATGCCTCTCAATTAATTCCTCTGCTATGTGAAGACTAGAATTATAAGGGTCAATTTGCAGCAAGGATCTCACATCTTTCATCTTATGGAGAAGATTTTCTTTTTCTTGAATTCTGGTCTTATTTTTGTTTTTTGCCCAAACCTTTATCCACTCTTTAGCCTTTTTTATTTTGGAATAGAAATTTTTCATGGAAGTAGTAGGAAGCATAGAGTCAAGGGACCTGTAGAAATTAGAGAACTCTTCATGAAAAGAGTTGTTTTGAAGGAGAGAACAATTAAATTTGAAGGGGATATTTCTCTCCCTTGGGGGATTAAGCAAATGCTTGGTACAGAGAAATTGGGGCTGATGGTGCAGATTGAAGTGCCTTCATCACTTATGACATAGCAATTATCCCAAAAATCAGAGTTTGGATTTGAGACATAAAATCTATCCAAGGCACAGAACACTCTGTCAAGATTTTTTTGTTTATTAGACCAAGTATAAACAGAGGTAGAAGAAGGAATGTGAATGAGAGATGAATCAGAGATAAGATTATTCCATCTCCCCCTTTCCGCCACATGAGACATATTGATTTTATTTCCCAATTTCATATCCCAAGTAGGGGTATTATTAAAGTCTCCTGCTAGAATCCAGTCAACAGAGGAATTTTGAGTGATCCAGGAGCTTATATTAGGCCAAAGATTTTCCCTCTCCTTTGGGACGGTGGAGGCATACACATTTATGACACCAAAGGAAGTGTTGTTTCTGAGAGAAAGTGAATGGTGCCACATTTTAGAGACTATTGCGGTAGGAGACATGATGCGAGGTTTTCAGGATGATGGCCATTCCACCTTTAGTACCATTAGCTTCAATCCAGTTGAAGAGGAGCACAGGTAAATCCGGTCTCCCAAATTAGAACTTCAAACTTAGGGAGTTTGAGCTCTGAAGTATTATAATGTCGACATCATACTGTCTAATTTGAGCAATGGCCCTCCTTCTTTTCAAAGGTCCTTTAATACCTCTTAGATTCCAACTAAGAATCTTCATTTGAAGATGAGATAAAAAATGGATGGAGGGAAGTTATGTGGATCTCCCTAAATTTTGCCAGCCTTTTTATTTCTCTGTTTAGATTTTTTACTTCGAGTATTATTGGCAGGGGTGTTGGCATCCACCAATTTTAGCAAATTTTTGGAAAGGGGCTTAGCCTTACAGAGAGAATCCCTCAAGAGCTCATCATCTCCCCAAGTATTATCTCCTAGATTTTCTTTATTAGAATCTAGATCTTTCTCACTCTCACTATCAGAAGCACCCCCTGGTATAAACTCAAACATCCTATTTACTGAATTATCAAACAAGCATTTCTTAGCTGAATTATGAAAAGGTACTTGCCTGGGCATTTGAGAATCCATAAGAGAAGTTTGATGGTTGATGCAGATCTCAGGACTAAGACTTGGAGGAGTTTCAGAAACAACTTGAACCTGATCTCTTTCTGGAGTATCTAATACCATTACATTCTCTGAGAAGCAGCCTGAGAAGCAGTCAATCTTTCCAACATCCTGAGCCTCAGTGCCAATATGAGTTGAGTTCATGCAAACTAGCCCTTCCTGCAGTATGGCCATTTGTTGCTCTATATCTGCTGAGATAGATTGTCTCTTTAGGTTCACAGGGGGAGTGGATATTCCAATATCAATCAGAGGATGGGGCTGGGATGGAGGAAAGGAACATGGAGATTGGAGGGGTATGGGACCATCACTGAAAGGAAATGATGGGGTAACATGAAGGGAAGCAGGGGTGTCATGATTTCCAGCAGACAACATTTGATCATCAAGGTTAGTATTTAAATCTGCAAGTACCTGAAACTGATTGGAGCAGAGAACCATGTTATCTTGATCAGGTTCATTTGAAATCCCTAATGGAGATATTTTTTCCCCTTTGTCCAGAGCGTGTTGGGGAAGAGTTGATGCAGAATTCTTACATTTATCCACTACTTGTGTTTGCCTTTGTAGAGATTTAGAAATCTCTTGTTTCTCCAATTGTTTATCCTGAGTTTTTGCAGAACCCAGAAGTTGGGATTTATTTGCATGGCTTTCCCTAATTAATAGATCTCCCTTACTGCTTTTTTGAAAATCCAATTTTGAGGACAGTTTGGAATTATTCAAGATTTTTGCATCTTGAATAATTCTATCAGTTGAATCTGAGACCTTACTGTTGATGTTGGCCCGATCCATAGGGGCTTTCCCTTTTCCAATGTATTCACCATACTTCTGAATCACCTTTATTTCTGCAGGCTTTTTAAACATTCCTGTCAAAGCACTATCACTTGAATATGTTGCAAAATTTTGATGGTCATGATTTTGCTTTAACTTCTCCTTTTCCATTCTGTTCTTGTGGATTCTCCTTTGAGAACCATTGACTCTTTTCAGCTGAAATCATTATAATCCTTTGCATTTGAAGCATTATCTATTAGTGTCATCAATTTGTTTCATTTTACGTCTCGAGGCATAGCATTTCGGATGCTATTGTTTCATGTGAGGACACAACTTTTTTCAGCTTGACTCATACCATTTAATGGAATTGAATATGTTGGCATGATCACGATTCTTAGAGCACAGAAGCGCAAACATCATACCAAAAATGCCTGTTCGACATGTTTGACATTGAGGAGGCGGACGACCACCTTAGTGATAGAGTTGACTTACGTCCAAAAGCATCAAGGAAAGGAATTTGAGTTGGGATATCTTTGGAAAGGTCAAGTTGGATAAAAGGCGGGGAGGTCTTTAGGGGTAATATTGGTAGAAATGTAGGTGCCAATGGAATTAAATAAAGATACGAAACAATCTTCATTCCGGTAAATAGGATTCAAGCCATGCAAAGTAGTAGAAGCAATGCATAAAGAGTCAAAGGATTTGGTTTCAAGTCACGGGATTCCATTTAAGAAATGAGATTTGATAATTTTCAAATACCAGGAGGACCATGGTTGAAAAGAAATTTGCTGATCTTTTATTTTCACACTCAATCATGATGAATGGATAGTTTAGCCCGATAAATAGCTTTGATAAGAACACCTTTTTGGAGCTTTTGGCAGAAATTCCAAAGCTTTCCTAGGTTAATGCCAGACTTGTTGACCTTAACTAGAATAGCAGTATCTTTAAGAATTGACATCTTTTCATGAACAGAGGGAAGATTTAAAGAAATACCATGATAGAGTGGTTGCTTGCTTCCATCAGGAGATCGGGTCTCCAATAAGGCTTGATCCAAAGCTTTGTGCGAGAGGACACTTCTTCTTTGGTTTTGGCACCCCATAAGGCAATGGGATCTGAGTGTTTGGGTGCAGAATTGGAAGACGACCATAAAGATCTGGGTCCTTGGAGAGATTATCCCAGATTGGCACCTTGTGAGTTCTAGGGTGCATGATCTGATCAGAAGATAGGAGGTTAGCAAAATCACCAAAGAGCATACATTTTTTTGGATTTTCTTGGTAAAGACTTAACTGGTGAAGCAAGGGAGGCTTCGAGTCTTCAAGCTGAGCAAAATCGTGGAGAAAAGCTAGGAATTTAGGGCTAAAATTGGCTAGATTATCCATTAAAAGATCGGGGAAGAAAAGCGAGACACGTGAGAAGGAGGTAAAAGGAGGGCGAAAAATTTGAAAGGGAAGAGGGAAAAAGGAAAATCAAAGGAGAGGGAGATTGAAAAGGAAATCAACTCAATCACTAAAATTAGGAAAGCACTCTTCATTGCCCTTGATCCGTCTCGGAATACAATTTGATTTATCAATTTTGAATCTGTCCAATCACAATTTACTCTTAGAATAGCGATTTGCCCCGGTATTTTTGTTTCCAATGAATTCTTCTAGCCAAGAATGAATGATTTCGATTTCAAATTCTTCTGACTTGGAACAAATGTGTATTCGGATGGAAATTTTTCCTCCGGGAAGAGTTGATTTGTTATCAAAGATTGCCGGAGGCAAGTTTGAATCCACACGAGATATCCATAAAGTTAATCGCCATTATCTGTAAAATTACAAGATTTTTAATGTCCATTTGTAGATAATTTGGAGAGGATTCATATGGCAGGAGGCTCAAAATGCTAGCCCCTACAGGGCTAGCACAAATCTCGATTGAATGAAGAGCTGGAAGGGCAAAATTTTCAAAATCCGAGCAAGAAGCAAAGCTTAACAGAAAAATGCACTAGAGGACAAAAGTTCCAAGAAAATTGGCGCTCCAACATTTTCCGTTTTTCCTCTTTCGTATCCCTCATTCTTCTGTATTGAAAGCCGAAGCCAATGCTCCTGAATGACTTGATCAAATTCGGGTTTTACCTTCAAAAATGCTCCCCATCCAGCAACATCAGATCTTTCCAAAAGAACCTGGAGACAATTACTGCATCTGAAACACGAGCATGGAACTTTCACTGATAAAATAGAATAATCTGTACTTCCCATTAGATGCGGCCTGTGCACAAGAGCCCACCGAGTCATGGATGCTATGGAGTGACTTAGCACCAAATAAGGGACACAGTGGTGAAGCGGGGGTGGGGTCTTGCACGAACATAAAAGGCTCCTAAGACTCCTACAGTGGACTAGGCCTAATAGCGGCCCGGTGAGCTAGGCGCGATCGGGCCGGTAGGGTATGGGTCGACACTCCCTGATGCAGAGGTGTGACCCGCATGGGGCATCCTGTACTTTGAGTAGATTTAGGGCGAGTAAGTCGGGTACAGATGCGGGGGTCGCTGATGCGGCACGTATTCTCTAGTCCACCCATGGAACCACTGTGATCCTGGAAGGGGACACTTCCCCGACCTGCCTCATCGGACGGGGCTTCATGAACCCTGTAGTAGGCTCGTAGGGTGATACCTTGAGTCAAGGCGTGTCAGGGAAGGCTATAGTGACGCCATAGCATGATTCGACTCATCTGCAAAGTGTGCACAGGAGGGGCGGATGGAGTGGACAACCCTAGCCAATGTTCTATGCCAGCCAACGCCATGTCAAGATTCGGTCTGCTGATCTCTTGAGACCTAGCCGTCAGTCGATCCTCACTGGAGTCTGAGCCGGGGTAGAACCATGGGTTTGGGGTGTTTTCCTTAGTATTAAATGCATATCCTTTGTTGTTGTCACTTGGATGGATGTGCCACCCCTCGTGGTGGTAAATTATGATATGATTATGCTGTGTGCTAACCTTGTATTCACGCTTCCGCGACGTAGGAGCCCCATTGAAGGCGTGGGCCGAATGACCCCTCTGTGTCCTTCACTTGAGCATCTTCTCATAGATGGCCCGAGTTAGACGGAGGGCCCTGCTCGTGGCGAGTTGGTCGCCATGGGAGGGGAAAGTCCCCGTATGTATCGTCAGAAGGGTCTTATATGTTGAGGGGGCGTCCGGTGGTATCGAGCCATGATTACGGTTTTAGGAATCATAGCCTTGACAAATCTTTAACCCGTTAGTTCGGTAGTTGAGTGGGAGTTTAAGCTAGTTGGACTGCTTAACTTTTTGGTGATTTAGTTTTGTGCTAGGTGGATGTAATAAATTGTGAGTTTTAGGAAGTTTAGGGCAATTTTGGAGGGAAAAAGTTGTGACTGGAGGACCCAAGTTTGGAAGGGCTATAACTTTTTGTAGGTAGTTCGGATGAAGGCGAAAATGGCTCCAATGGATCGGACACCTCCCAAATACCCTAAGGGGCACGTCTCCCGAGGTTGAAAAGACAACAGGCCGCCGAAAAATCAAAAGGGGCGCTGCTGTCTTTGGAGGTGTTTTTCTCGACGAACTGAAGCCGTATAAGGATCGCAGCGCCCCATACAGTCCGCCGTATAAAAATATGCGTCCGTTTTTTTTTAAAAAAAAAGTTTTTTTTTTCCCTTTCCACCAACGTTTTGAAACCGTGACCTCCCACTTCCAACCCAACACTCTTTCCATCTTGCCAACTATCTTTATGTAATGTATATATGTTCTACTACTTTGTTATACATATCTAATATTCTGTTTTGTCCTGTTAGCAGTTCTTTTAAGAAAAAGGTACATCATGGAATTGAACCCCTGACCTTCTGCACCCAAGACAACACCTTTACCAATGAGCCAACTTCTTTCTTGAATGGATATAATCCTTTTTCTAGGATTTATAGTTTATCTATTCCATATCTAAATTACATGCGTGCCTTTGGTAAACCCACGTTGTGGAGGCAACAACTCCGCCGGAGCAAGCTCTTCCGCCATAGCCGCCGGAGCAAGCTCTTCCGCCATAGCCGCCGGAGCAAGCTCTCTTGTCGTAGCCGCCGGAACAAGCTCTCTCGCCCGTAGTAGGAGAACAAGCTCTCTCGCCATAGCCAGCCCGGATGCGATCTTGCCATAGCCATGGGAGTCGACCTCTCTGTCATAGTCAACCGGATAATTGTTAACCATATATAAAGCTATTATCCCCTGGGAATAAACCGACCAAATGACACGACGTAATCTAGCAAGTCCGGCCAACTTGTTATGACAACATCAACTCACTTGGTGGGACTAATTCCGGAACTTAATTAACAACGACAGGGCAACTTTCTAGAATAGCAGCGTGTATTATATCCTTGGATATTCTCTAAGCGACGATAATAATGTCCAGTTATCGGCGTTCCTCGACCTATGACTTTAATTATTTTTTTCTTTGGTAGATGC
The DNA here is from genome assembly GCA_021234155.1 of Isoetes taiwanensis. NCBI lineage: Eukaryota > Viridiplantae > Streptophyta > Lycopodiopsida > Isoetales > Isoetaceae > Isoetes > Isoetes taiwanensis. The sequence goes on from JAJEKV010000130.1 coordinate 745,781, forward strand.
CTTGATAACACAATTTCTTCGGGCTTTGCCATCATTCAATCTATACTACATTCATATGCTTTATCTTAGACCTTATTCAACGTTATACGTAATATGTTATAGACATAACTATAATTAACGTTGTCTCTCTCTAGTGTCTAAACCTTGCCTCATCTCAATTCCCAGACAAAGGATTCCTTTTCGCCCAACCAACTAGGGACTGCCATGCGGCACCCCTCTAGACCATGGGCGACTTTTAATCCTACCACCCCTCACTACTTCTTCTCAATGGTCGTGTTCTTTTCATGGACCATTTTCCCAGACCACGGTACCAACTCTGTAATACATAGTGAGTGCTTGTGTTAGAACCCCCACAATAATGTCAACACTTTGTGCCAAACTTCACCGTCTATATGGATGTGATTAATTATCTGTGCCACACGCTTTTGTCAAAGTGAAAGGTCTACCTACCCTCTTTCGGAGTTGTTCTCCCATACATTCCAATGCCACCCAACCATTGTTGATTACTCACCCCTTTCTAGGGTACCTAGATAAGGTCCGAGCCAAATGTTTCCAACCATTATTTTAAAACCTAACCGTCTTTAGGTTCTGCAAACGAACTTACATATTCCAAAGGATTATATGAATATCCCAAAGGACAGTACCACCCAAAGACCTCTCAAGGTAGGCCTCCTCTATTCAGAGATCTTGTGTTCAAGTCTCCGGGGTCAATCATATGTCCTCATGGATCTTTGCCAATATGGCATGGCGTATCTATCTATCTATCTATTTATAAAAAGGTCCTTGGTGAACTCAATTCACCATGTTGTCCTAAGACATGGGCGTCTTCTTCCCTAAGCCATACGCCAAATCTTTAAAGAGTTTTTCGGCTCTTGCTGCCTTTCAAGCTGCAGGTATATCTTTGCATGTTAGCAAAGACTAACCTTCATGTTAGGAAATAACCTTTCTATCTAGATTGCTAAATATCATGCATCGGGGTCCTTTATTCCTTCTCTTCTTCAATATGTTTTCACGTCTATGGCGATTTTGGTATCCAGACCCTTACGCGCCCACGGCTACATATTTCACTCTTTGGTCGTGACCTTTATTCGATAGAGTCACCAATCCAATTACTCCTTTATGTATTCATTAACCGTCTTGTGTCGCTTTTGAGCCGCTATTATATGCTCCTATATTGTTAACCCACCTATCATTGGGGTTATGATCCAACGTTGTCCTACATCCTCGAAATGTTAGTCATTACATTTCTCCGTCATGATGCTATCTTTCATTGCTCGGCATTCCAAATGACTTGGCATTTTCATTTAAGCCATAGTCATGGCCTAAGAGTGGGTGAGCCTTCGTAAATTACCTGGAGTCATCAAGGTGCTTGCCTTGTATTTTGTGAGCCTTTCTACAATTACCTACGTCTAATATAACCCGGGCTTGTATCAATGTTCGAGTCCGGTATATGTTAACTTGCACCCCCATGTAACCCATGGCGTCATCTCTGCCTGATCCAGGTATAGATCATGTGGGAAAGCTAGTCTTAGGTGTCTATGCAAGACACATTCGAACATTTAGCAGGTAACTGCTATTCGCTACTTATCCTGAAATTGTACTATTGTACTACTCAACCCCACTACCTTAATTAAGTTTTATTCTATTGGCCGTTGACATTTATTTCAAGTGCCAACTACTACCTCATACCCTAGCATGCAACGGATTGACGGTCCTTTTCACATTTCAAACGTATCTCCAGATCCTTCCTCAGTAACTTTAGGATACCCTCGTCTTTCTCTCCTTGCGTCGCCACCTAAATTACCTCCCTGAGATGTTTATCATATCTGTACATGGTATGTACATAATAAACGTATCTCCGGACCCACAATGCTAGAGCTCTGCTCTAACTTAGCTAAAGTGTAAGCTTGGTAGTCCTTGAAACAAAACCTATTACCTATGTACCTTTATAATGTGGCTGACCCACCGACTTCCCAACTGGGCAGTGGCCAACTCTATGTTGGAAATCTATATGCTGCCTACATTTTTGATAGGATCCCCAGCTACTTTAACCATCCCTTTACTGCCTTATGGTATTCCAGTCGTGTATATACACTATCATACCACCCATGGGATTATGCCAAAATTCTGAAGGTTTACTACCCCAGATGAGGAGCTTTTCTAAAGGCTTCTTTCGCTATCCTTTGTGTTCCATACCACCCATAATCTACACACCTCGTCTTGATTTTATCGGGACTTGGATTGCTATGTACCGTTCCGCGAATCATACCTCAAAGTAAGTCGACATTCTATACCTTTACCACCATTGTCGAAACCTACACTTCTAAAGTGATCTCCCTTTCATGAGCTGGGTATTTATAATCCAGTTTTTCACCTTACTATAGTACGTCTTTAACGTGGACTACGGTAGATATGATATATGGTGCTATCCAGTCTCCTTCTACACTAAATAGCAATCTAGATGCCGCATAATAAATCAATCCTCGTAATTATTAGGTCCAGTATTTCACTTAGATACCAAACATCGTCATACTAATTTTCTCGAGTATCCATCAAAATAGGGATATCTTAACACTCCTTATTCCCAACATTCAGCACTTCTACTTTAAGTAAGAGCCCAGAACCTGCTCAATCATCACCATATAACAGGCTCGGTGCCGGACCGGGCATGGTTTGATGCTTACCGCCGTGGACACCATAGTTACAACTGGCCTTCCGTGATTCAGGACGATTGCATAGCCATAGCACTGCCGGATAGCGACCGGGGCGGTACCAATTACGTCGAATGTATATGTCAGCTGTACCTGTGCCCTATAACTATAAGCCTGTCTGTATGTGTTATAAATTTACGAAAATAGCAATAAAATAAATAAGTAATTCAAATGTAAGAACATCGGGACATCTCGTAAATGTATAAACATAACCAATGAATTAATATGTGTCCTCATGTGACTATAATCTATGCTAAAGATAGAGAGTGTGAGTGTGGAAACATTAACGATAATCGAAAGGAGCAAACTATTTAAACACATAATCAAATACAATAGAAGGAGATAAGTATGTATGTCTTACACAAACTCCTAAGGGAATAACGAGACTTAGATAATGTTATAACAAGGTTATGAATAATAAATGAAGAACGTCTGTCTGTAATTAATATTAAAGTATATAGGTCAAAATGGCAAATACAGTACAATATATAATTCTATTAAAGGGTAACTATAACTGTCAGGGGCATCTAAACACTCACGATACCAATATATGAATTGTTAAAATTGTAACAAAATAGGAAAACAAAATTTAGATGCAAAATTACATTAAGCCTGGCTGTAATAAAATCACTTGCAAAGTGAAGGGAGAATACAATAGATATATACACACAAGTTAATATGATTAGAATGACTTTCTACTTAACAACAAATGGAAGTTCTCTAGATCTATACCTGTCTTTAATATATAATCAGTTACCTGTATGTATAGAAGAAACGATTGAGACTTCCACAAACCTTATTTGTTCACTTTTTACGGTCCTAAGCGATGTTCATAATCCGATATATACCTCTACCTCTTATATTTCAGAGTTATAAATTGCACATTACAAGTCATTTCAAACTTAATCACTTTGAACATGACAACGTCTGTGTGACTTATAATCTCACGCTACCTCTTTAAGGAGGGGAGACTTCCTTCCAATATATGATGTGTTGCCCTGCAACAAGAGCCGTCTTGATCTTTTGGGGGCGACATCATTTTTTAAAGTGGGGAGAATGTGGCGTTCCACATATTTATACGCATATTTAAGTATAAATACATGACACGTCACTATGGATAATTAATGGCACATTAATTATTCATAAGCTAGGGTTAGCTATGTTAATAATTAAATTATAAAGGTGGAAACCTAACCCAAAACCCTAATTCGAATTTAGGGCTTATCCTAATATTAAAAAGGGCTAAAATACCAAATTAGCTAATTATTGACATGCCACCTGGCCCAAATCGATTGGGCAAGGTAGGGTTTCCATTTTGGACACCCAAATTAGGGCTTTTGTGCCCCAATTCGAATTGGGAGCAATTGGGGATGGAGGAGGAGGAGCAGCAGCCAGGCACCCTTCAGCAAATCGAGATGGAGCCATCCCAAGCCCGATTCGACGGTTAGTCTATAGCTTAGCTGTGTTATCTGTAGGGTAGACTTGTTGTGTGTATTTCTTCTATTTCTCTGTGTTCTCTATGCTTTACCTATAGGAACTAACCCTTGATTATAAAGGTAAGTTCTCTTTATATTCTGATTCTGGGTTTGCTCTTAAAGGATGGATTGATAGTTCTTTGCATAGTATTACTCACGGAAATGGGGGAATTAAGGGGGTAGAGACCTACGAGCCATGATAGTAGGATGCTCCTAGGTAGATCCCTGTACTTCCCATTAGATGCGGCCTGTGCACAAGAGCCCACCGAGTCGTGGATGCTATGGAGCGACTTAGCACCAAATAAGGGACCACAGTGGTGGCGGGGGTGGGGTCTTGCACCGAACATAAAGGCTCCTAAGACTCCCTACGGTGGACTAGGCCTAATAGCCAGGCCGGTGAGCTAAGCGATCCAGGCCGGGTATGGGTCCGACACTCTCGTCTGAGAGGTGTGACCCATGGGGGCATCTGTACTTTGAGTAGATTTAGGGGCGGTAAGTGGGAGTGATGCGGATGCGAGGGGGGCCGATGCGGCACGTATTCTCTAGTCCACCCATGGAACCACTGTGATCCTGGAAGGGGACACTTCCCCGACCTGCCTCATCGGACGGGGCTTCATGAACCCTGTAGTAGGCTCGTAGGGTGATACCTTGAGTCTGCGTGTCCGGAAGGCTATAGTGACGCCATAGCATGATTTGACTCATCTGCAAAGTGTGCACGGGGCGGATGGAGTGGACAACCCTAGCCAATGTTCTATGCCGACCAACGCCATGTCAAGATTGGTCTCTTGATCTCTTGAGACCTAGCCGTCGGTCGATCCTCCTTTGAGTCGAAGGGGTAGAACCATGGGTTTGGGGTGTTTTCCTTAGTATTAAATGCATATCCTTTGTTGTTGTCACTTGGATGGATGTGCCACCCCTCGTGGTGGTAAATTATGATATGATTATGCTGTGTGCTAACCTTGTATTCACGCTTCCGCGACGTAGGAGCCCCATTGAAGGCGTGGGCCGAATGACCCCTCAGGTGTCCTTCACTTGAGCATCTTCTCATAGATGGCCGAAGGTTAGGCGGAGGGCCCCTGCTCGTGGCGAGTTGGTCGCCATGGTAGGGGAAAGTCCCCGTATGTATACGTCCGAGGGTTGTATATGTTCAGGGAGCGTCACACATACATGTGGCAAAGGAGGCTGGGTCTCCGTCGGATTCCTCACCTTTGTTCGCGAACTGCTGGTGGTTCCGGCTAGGTTCCCGCTAGGCTATGATCCGATCGAGGACCTCCAATGCTCAGAATGGATTGAAATTTGGCTCAGTAGATGCCAATGGCTCTACTACATGACCCCAAAATCCCCTCCTCTGGTGCCCTCACACTGCCTCAAAGTAGGCCTACTTTTTGCACATGTAGAAAATCAACACAATTAAGTATATATTGGCTCAAACCTTATAGTATTTTGCAGATGTCACTAATCACTATACAAAAACATGTACGAGCATACCCCACAAACGAGGATTGCTACTTATGGTCTACATCGATGAATAAAGAGCAAATATACCCATCCGACAGCTCTCGATGCCCGGAGTCACCGCCCATGTGAATATGCACCCAAAGCAAAATATAATGGTTTGTACTACATCTTCAATATGTAATTAGATGTCAACAATAAAGATTTTACTGCATAGTTATTACAACCTCTCTTCTTATTGTTCACTGATAACTTTACAACCCAGCAATGCTGGGCACTATTACTAGTTTTTTATTAAGTTTTTCTTTTCAAGATCTACTAGAAGAGCCCTTTTTCTGATAGACTAAAAACTATGTTTATCTTGTGGACAAGATATTTCTATTCGTGTCTCAAGATATTTGTTGTTTTCGTGGCCCTCTATATCTTTGGAGCATGGCATCCTTATTTTTTCCCCACATACTTTCTTGCCACATTCTTTATTTGAGTATTTATTTCCTTGATGGCGTCTACTTGAGCCACTTAAACGCAAGTATATTGCTAAAAGATGGTCGTCAATCCCTGTTAAGAAGCATCATGCATCAGCTATTCCTTCCATTCCGTCTAATAGGGCTACTTTGAATCCCAACTTAGCTTCGGGTTTTGTTTTTTCTCTAAGTTCACCGTTTGATTTGCCTAATAGCACTCTATTTTCTTCCCATGCTCCTATATCTCATAATGCTCCTCCTTGGTGGGTCAAAATTCAACGGTTCCAAGTTTTTTCTTCTTTGGATGTTAATAGCAAATTTCTACAAGCGATAAAGCTCCAGTCAATCGCATGTTAATGAGAAGCTCGAGGCCTTGAGGTTGGAGATTCAGGAGCGTGCTTCTCATGTTTGTACCTACTTTTAAGAGTGATCCAATTAGATACCAGTAAAAGTTCTTGTTCTCTATGCAAGATCGCTTTAACGATTTAAACTCTAACATGTCTGCATTGAGCCCTTCAATTCCTAATGACATTCTTATAATTGTGGAAAGGGGTAAGACGTTTGTTGCTCGACATATGAAATTCTTGATTGTTGCAGACAAGGAGGGCTATGAGATAACTCTTGATTTTGATGACCATATTTTTCCAATTCGCCCGCTAGCGATGGCGTAGTTTGTCTTAATTAGTTGAGTTGCACCCTCTGTGGGCATGGTACTCATTGTATTGACCCTTGTTCTTTCTACCTCATTAGTGCAGGGGTTCCTTCCACAACTCATTGCTTAATTTGGTTTTTCATCCATACATTTTGTGCCTCTAGGGGCTAAGTATTGATTGTCTGCATTATTCTTTATTTATTATATTTTTTGACAATCGATGTTTCTTGTTGTTTTTGCACTACTTCTTTAATTTGCTTCTAGTGCTTAAGGTAGCTTCATCAAATTTGTCTTGCATCCTTTGTAAATAGTCATTAATTTTCTTATTCATGGTTAATCTGGCATCTTGTGCTTTGCATTTTTATATTTCGTTTTGTGTGGTGGCTTTTGTCGTTCGCGAGTTTTTCACTTTTTGTACTTGCCTATCAATCCTGGCCTTGTATCTCGTTTGTTATCATATTTAAGCATTGCTAATTAGTGTCAAATGTATTCGTTTTTAGGATCTCTGCGCATCGTGGAATTCATTATAGTTTTCTGGTATTCTAAATTCTAAGAGGCGGAGTGTTCCTTTTTTGTCGGCCATGTTATTTGTTGTGGTATAGAGTCTCCTAAGAAGCTTACTTATTATATTTATCAATACCAGTTTCATCACCTAGCAAACTCTACTATTGTTTGAAAAAGACCCAAGTAATAATATCGTTATAATACAAGAAATTTATCGCGGCGGCCAAGGCCGCCGCGAACATTTCTCTTTACAGACTTGGTGGTCTTTATAGTCTTGGTATAAGGTAGGTAAGGACCCAATTTTACAGACTTGGTGGTCTTTATAGTCTTGGTATAAGGTAAGGACCCAAAGTATTATGGAGCGCATTTGGAGATGAAATATTATATGCTCTTAGAAAATGAACATCTGACCAATCGAGTCTCACAAATTAGTGCATAACATTGGATTGAAGAATTGCTTATTATTCAAATTTTTGAAGGAAATGAATCAAATTGCTCTTGCCAAAATAAGGATTATTTTTTCTGGTGTTTGATGCATATTCTTTTTGGTTCAAACTCTTTGCGTTGATTCATATGTTTTCCAGCCTTTTGTTCTTCATGGAGGCATTTTTGTATATGCTTTAGAGGCTGTTGCAGCACGGGCATTATTATGGCTCCTAACTGGCAAAGAATAGCTATTATCAAACCTAACATTAGCCTCCATATAATCAAACCTAATAATAGAGGTGTATGTTTAGGATAGCCTCTGCTTATTGGTAAAAGATTACACCTTCTGTTATCATTCTATTCATCTTTTACAAAGTAATAAATTTGCATTTGCTTATTCTTCAAATGATATTTTACTGTCTTTGCCCTATAATGTAGATTAATCCTTGTTTTATACCTGTAACTCTTCTGCTAAGATAAGGAACTGCCCACCAATTGTCTTCACACCAGGTTGTGATATGCTATTACAACACAGTCCCAAATGCTGCTTCAAAGTAGAATTAATATCCTCTGCATGATACTCTTCCTTTCTTCCCACCCATAATGCCAGACTTGCATGATTGCGGAGCAATTTTACTGCATCAAGAGCGCACCTTAAAAGACATCATGTTTCAATGCCTAGCTTGGACTGCATGTCATCTCCTCTAGAAACAATAATGGCAACGCGCATTTGGACCTTTTAATCACCTTAAAAATGCCTGAGCAAGCTGCAAAACGTAAATAGCATTGCTCAACAAAAGCAATAAAAGATGAGGTATGACTACTTAATAAACAAATCCATACAATCTGCAAAACGTCATTCAAAACATGAACAATCGAAATCAACAATCGAAATCAACAAACAGATTCAAATTCTGTGAAAGTTATTGAGCTTTCATAAAAATAACTTAAATAGGAAAGATAGAGTTGGACAAAGACCTCCTTGATTCTATAGCTGATCGTTGTGGCAACCGCACGCTGGTACAAATAGACTGTCAAATGCATACATCTTTCTCTTTACTCTTACTTAAGGCTGCCAACTCGGGCATAATCTTACTGCGGAAGCCACACATTTAAGGTTTAGAATATGTTGCAAAGGCTTGCTGCAACTTCAAAAAGATATCAAAGGAACTATCTCATTTCTCATTATTTCTCAAGATTTTCGCCTGCTTCTTAAAAGTTAGAACCCTGCAAACGATAGTTACAGTGAAGCAATGCAGACTGCAGAATGACTCAGAATCTGTGTATCTCAAATGCAATAATTATCCTCGTAGTGCAATACAAATGTTATATGAAATTAGTTTAACCTTTGTTTCTTATTTTGTTGCCATTAAACCATCAGCGACACCCATCACAGAAAAAACAACCACAAAATTGTAGATTTACCCCGGTGAGTCAAGTTCCTAATTCAATGTTCCAGATACAAACTTAGATGGATTTGAGATTGAGTTCAAAGGGCTCCAGATTCTTACAGGTCTAAGAGCAGTCACGATTAACAGAGTTTAGCCTAAGGAAGCAAACCTCAATGACGCCATTTTCACATTGACTCCAGAAGATTTTTAACAGTGCAATTCAGGGTGTCCTCTCATCGGCTGGAAATTAGGAAAACAGATCCCACAAGACATTTCAAACCCTTTCCCAGCATCCAAAGAAGCTCTAATTCTAAAAGAGCAGTTGATGGCCATACCTTCAGCCGGAAAGGGGGCACAACATACATTTTGGCCCTATCCCACCAAAACAAAGCTCAAGCCTTCATCTTGATAAGAAAGCAGATCACCTGGTCTTTCCGAAATCCATACAGCTGTGGACTGAGATGAGCCAGAGAGCATTATTGATCCTCATCCAGGTATTTGGGTTTCTCTGAGGCCTGGTTTTTTCCCTTATGTTACGGTCCAAATGGAATGAACCTGTAATTCGATCCGTGGCTGCAATTTTCGGGCTTGAACTGGTCTAGTGTTGCCGAAAGAGTAAGCAGTACTAAGCCCTGAAAAAACAAAGCATTATATTCAGAAACATTTATGATCAGAAACAGAGCATTTCTATACAGGAAGACAGCATTTCTATACAGATTATACTTAGTATCTGATGAAAAAACAGCGCATCTGTCTTAACATTTTAGTTCATTACACTTGTCTGATGCCTCTATTCTTCAAACCGAATTCATAAAATTGAGTGAAACCCAAGCTCCAAATTCATAAGCGGCTGAAAGAACAGTGAAAACGCACCTGAAATGCGGCTCCCAGCTACATCTCCAAGTACCTACATCTCAGATTGGCTTGGCTATGGCGGCCCATAGAAGCTTGGCTTGGCTTGGCTATGCCGAGCTATGGCTATGGCGGCTCTATGCCGAGCTTGGTTTGGGTATGGCGGCCCTTGCTTCTTCTTTATAAGCAGAAACGAATAGAAGCAGCAGAAGATCATAAAAGAGGCAGAAGGCGACAGCGTAGAAGACGGCGTTGCCATAGCCACAGCAGCCGGAGCTAGGAGTACCCAAAAACCCATCGTCATTACTCATTGTCTGAAGCTTTGCTTGGAAACAAGCAGATCCGCATCAGATCGGAATCCGATTGCAATGGTAGTAATGATGACGTCACACAATCACATCTTCTATTTTATTTTTAACTATATTTTTTAAGTAGACGTGGAGCTCTCTGGTTTTTTGTTTGAGACGGAAATATTACATCAAAGAACAATTGAATCTGCCTTATATATGTTTAGATAGGATAGCCACTAGTAAAATCAACCCCTTCCCATTTAAGACATCCTTGATGGATGTGAGCTGGGCAATGGTTGACCCGCAAGCATCTCCTAATCCAAAGGCTACGCTTTAGTACTTGCGGCTGGCGGCAGAGCAGTAAAGAAGAAGTATTTCAGATGAGAAAGCTTGGTTTATGCATTGAAGTCATGAAGAGTAAATACTTGATCTGGGTGTTTCTATGCTATTTAACCAAGGCCCATCTTCTAACAATCAATTACACTCTTAATGAAGATAATCTGGCATGGAGTGGGCATCATCTTTACCCAGTTTTGGATAGCAGTTCTAACGTCATCCAAAATAGGTCTTTCTGCTTGGCTTTCTATCCATTCCGAAAGGCATTTGGAGTATTTGCGAGAATCCCAGAGCCCGTTATGTTATGGAGTTCTGGTGATAAGACCGTAAGCTGGGGTTCCACATTTGTTCTCGATTCAACTGGAAGCCTTGTACTGCGAGATGATTCAAATCAAGAAGTTTGGTCTGCCGGACCGGGTATAGAAAGGTGGGAGATTGAAAGGAATGGTAATTTGGTGTTGTATGATGGGAACGAGACTGCAATATGGCAAAGCATAGATACTTCATCAGATGTTGTAGTTTTGGGTCAGAACTTTACCAAGCTTTCCAAGGGAAGGTCTACTGTTGTGTTCGAGCATGGTAATTTAAAGGTGACGCAAGGCCATAAAACGTTATGCACACAATATACTGGGGGTTTGAAAATTGGGCTTAGATTGCGCAATTACACTGCTGAAACTGGCCCTGATGGTCCCCTTAGCTACTATTACGATGTGGATTTTACCAGTTTCAACTCCAGCGGTATGCCAACCTCCGACGTTTTTCTAACGTCTCCCACATACAAATCCAGCACCAATGACTTTACCGTGTTCATACGACTCCAGGATCGCGGATCCCTCAAGCTTTATACTCTTCTAGATGGCACCTGGATAACGGAATCCCTCTGTTGTACCGGTAACATGTCTTTTAACAATTGCCGGTCCCTCCTGAGCGCAGGAGAAATATCTTTAATTGGCACCGTGATTGCCTTTCTCTTGATCATGATTTATTCAGAAGTAAGATCCTGCTTTTTCAAAAGTTCTAGCCATCACATTTTGCTTCACATACTTTTGCTTGCCTCTGTTGCTCTCATATTATTCTCGTCTTTATTAGCAGTTATTGGTCTTTTTCGACTCAAGGATAATGCAGAGTATTTTGCCATCATCTCTATAGACATGACCATTCTGCAAGTATCCGTTAGGGGTGTCCTCCAATTTCTTGTTAGAAATTCTCCTCCCAAAAGGATACTCCTGTTTATATTGATTGCTCTACACTTCATAGTAATCTTCCTTGGATGCTCTGCATCTGTTTGCTGGCGTTCTGGAAGCTGGTATACAATGCCGATGGCCTACTTCTACATTCTTTATTTTGGAGTCTTAAATCTTTATCCTCTTACAATCTTTAATACTATAATCTTAGTTGCAGCAAGGCTTCCCCGTTGTAGCAGACGTAATTGTAACAGATGCTGCTTTTCAATAGGCCTAATCTTTGCTAATATAATCCTTGCTGCTGCTACCACAGTCGGCAGTGTTGGCTTTCCTCTTTCATACGTCTATATCATGCAGTCCTTAAATTTGATTCTCATAGCAATCTCAATATGGGCCTGCTTTGCGCATAATGTCATATCATTCCAACCTGTTATATCAAAGATACATATGATGCAGAAAAGAGCACATGTTTGGCTTCTTTCACGTCTCATGGGCAAGCCCGAACCTCCAGGCGAGGACGATATAATAATATCTTTGTCCAGCTACAGCTATCCAGAGATGGAGGTGGTGACAGATCACTTTGGAAAACAAATTGGCAAAGGTGGTTTCGGCGGAGTGTACGAGGGTGTGCTTTTGGATGGAAGGAAAATTGCAGTCAAGAAACTGGAAAGCAGCAGCCAGGGTAGACAGGAATTTAAATCAGAAATCGAAACTCTAGGCAAATTGCACCATGTTAACCTAGTCCAGTTATTGGGTTTTTGTGCAGAAGGCACTAATAAGCTTCTCATATATGAGTTCATGTCTAATGGCTCCTTGGACAAATGGATATTCAATGGTGGTTACCTTCTAGATTGGCCTCAGAGAATGAAGATTATTCTGGGAACTGCACAAGGCTTAGCATATCTGCATCAAGAATGCAACCCAAGAATACTTCATTTAGATGTGAAGCCTCAGAACATCCTTCTAGATGAATCATTTACGCCCAAAGTTGCAGATTTTGGACTGAGCAAGTTGATGCCAGCAGATGAAACTTCCTTGATACTCACTAGAATGATGGGGACCTTTGGATATTTAGCACCTGAATGGGTGAATGGCAGTGTCTCAGAGAAAAATGATGTTTACAGCTTTGGAATTGTGGTACTCGAGGTTGTTAGTGGTCATAGAAGTTATTCAAGTATGGTGATGAGTGAAGAAATAAGCTTTTTGAATTGGGCAACTCAAAGATATGAGGACGGAACTCTCCTCGATTCTAAATTGGCTAAAGAAGATTGTGATGCAATGCAATTAAAAAGGGTACTAGATGTGGCATTTTGTTGTGCTTGCCAAGATGCTAACATGCGTCCTTCCATGGGCATGGTTGTAAAGATGCTAGAGGGTAATAATGATTACACACTGCCTCTAGAACAAGAGTCATATCCCATAAATCAGCAATCTTCCCTCTACTCCATTGGGGAAGAATGGTCTCAAGAAGTTCCTTTGAGATAGTTGGGCTTATGCTTGTAGTAATATGCTCTATTACATAGAATTTTCCTACTTGCTACACCTCTATTATTTGGGTGTACTGATCCGCTATAATGTAATAATAACCATCGCCAAAGGCTGAAAATAAATTACGGTGGTAGCGCTCCAACTTTCTTGGGCGCTGGGAAATGGCGTCATGGTGAGGATCTTTACAATCCTCATACAAGCTGCTCAATACACTTGTGGATGGCTAGAAGGAGAACCAAATGTATTATAGGATTACCTGATGATGCAACAATTTTTTCCAGATCAATTTTTCCGGATCATCTATTTACTCCTATCCTTTCCACTATTCCACTATCCCCCAAAAAAAGAAATTATTATTCTTGGAAGGAAATATCATTTTTTTTTTAGGGGAAAGAAAATAGGGGGAAATAAATGGATAAAGACTACCCTAGGACAAAGGGATAAATGGATAAAGAATAAATGGTAAATTGAACATGTTGTAGAGCAAAGGAGTACTACTCTTTTTGAACAACGGGATGGGCCTCCTTAGTAGGAGGGCAATTAAAGCAAGAAGGAGAAGACACGGGAGTAATTAATGGTAAATTGAACAAGCCAGCCACATTATGAAGGAGAAGACAAATAAAATATAAGTAACTTGCCTCCAAAAAAAAAATGGTAAATTGAATGGTAAATTGAACAAAAAGAGCCATTAGAGGCGATGAGGCACTTGACAACAAGGAGGTATGGTAAGGACCACAAAAAACAAGCAATGGATGCCAACCATGAATAAATGAAGAAAAGTAGCATGAGGCCCAACGAAGCAACGCAAACAGTGCAAATGGAGCAACCAAAACGTACGCAATGAAATGCACCAGTCAGACTACAAAGAAATAAGGAATCAACCAAAACAACAGTATGAGCAATGGAGCTAAAGAAGCAGAAGAACCATGCAGAAGGAAAAACCTGGTGCCAAACATAGGCTAAATAATAGAAGGCCAGAATACTTTGGTAAAGACATTGATTGATATCTCAAGAAGGAGTTACTGAGTGATGCATCAGCAAAGAACAAGGGACACATGGTAACATTCCCATAGCCTGAACACAACTGAAAGCGTGATGAGAACCAGAAGAAACAAAAATGGAGCCATAAGGGATAAAAAATGAATAGAACTGATGAGACAAGGGAATACTAGGAATCAACAAGACACAAGAACCGTGCGGGGTGCAGGGAACCAACAGTAAAATGGAAAATGATGCTAACAAGCGGAGTGATAAAAGTAGACTCTAATGAATCGGGCAACCCAGGTAAAGAAAACTACAAAGATAAGAAAGCATGAACGTCTATCTCGCAAGGCCAATATAACAAGTAAAATTGAAGGTCAAGAAGATGAGCAACGACATTATGAGCAAGGAAAATTAAAATAACAAAGCTAAACAATAATGAGACTAAAAGAATAAACTCAAAATAAATGAACCCAACCAACCAACCATGGAACAAGCAGAACAAGTGGACACAACTATGATTAAAGGCAATAGAACATGGCCGCTAGACATAGAATGGAGAAAGGGACAATTCGAACAATTGGAATAAATGACAACTGAAAGAGTATGACAGAAAAAACTCAGGAAAGAAAAGTGTCAGATGATCGGCTTGGAGGAATAAGGGGGGAGTGTAAGAAAAAATGTAACAAGAACTACAGAAGCAATGGAGCATATGCAAGAGTGCAGGAGTCCATAGGAAGAAACAGGATCATAGGAACAAGAATGAATAGCAGGGCAGACAATATGAAAAATGAGTAAAGACAATGGAACATCGAGATCGAAGAAATGAAGGGGCACATTTGGTGATCAGGCCCTAAAGCTGTGACGACCATACGGATTTACGTATCATACGAATATTATACTCGTATGTACATAAGATGGTCGTCACACGGATGTAAAAGAGTAGATGTACAAGACAAGGTTTGAATTCATAACCTTCCAGTTGTGAGTCACACACCCTTGCCAAGTGCGCTACCCAATATTTGTTAAAGACATTTCTTCATGTCTTTCTCATATGTGGGACTATCTCCAGGAGGTTCTAGAATATTCTAGAACCTAAACGCATGCGTGACACTTGGCGCGATCTCAACCATTGGAGTGGCGCGATCCTGACCGTTGGCCTAGATATATGAAAAGGCACCTCCTTCTTGTCGAACCATTCCGGCTCAACGCCAGTCTTGAGCCTTCTAGGCATCTCTCTCATGTTCCTGCTTGCCTTCGGGTCATTGTATTCTTGACTCCTGTTCATCTTGGTGTATTTCTTCCATATTTTTTGCGTATTTTCCAAGTATGTTCCTTGTTTTCACGTAGATTCATAACAATTTGAACCGGAATCCCTTACCGGTTCTTGCCTGCTCTGATCCTAAGCATTTTTTTTTGCTCATATTTGGTGATTTTATATCTATGGAGAAGGTTTCAACTTTATTATAGCAGGTCTAGCAACTTGTTCAAGTATGCCAGCAGTTGCAGTTGGACATCTTGATGCCACACTACAAAGCCTTTCCTGATGCCTTCCTTGGGCAAATGGGTAAATTTGTTTGTGGCATCTATTACTATAGAAAGGGACTCTTTGGCAACATGGACCCCATAGAAACTCATATTACTGTTATCAAAGGCCATAGAAGTTATGATCTATTGATGAAACTTCAACTTGGTATCAGGTGAGATTTGATTCTTTCTAGAATAGTCTTTTCAACCTGCTTATGATTTGGTGCTTTAATTTTTTAAATATTTATGGAACATGTATTCTGTTAGAAACGTGATGTAAGAGTCGAAGCATGATATAGGACCCCTTCATTTTAGATCGCGTATTGTCTTACAGATAAGATTTCCAGCAGGATTTCAGCTAACTCTGCGGCACCAGTCTTTTGATTTTAAATGGGAAAACTTTTGTTCTGCTGTCTTTAGGTATGACTATACACCTATGGTATAATGGCCCTGATAAGCATGTTGGCATAATTACCATCACAAATGACAGATAACCAAGGCGATTCTAAGTAAACTATAAGCTCATAGTCGAAATGGCACAAAAGAATTTAACAAAAGGAATCCAAACTCTGCATTGCTGATTTGTGATGGCCCGAAAATAAGATGGCGACCAAGGCTATTGAACAAGAGAAGTTAATACCTATAATACCAAAGCATAAGAAACTCATAAAATACCCTAGTCAACGAAAAGAACAACTAAGAACCTGTAAAATTGTGGCTGCAACACAGTAGAAGCTATATCCCATCGTCTTGATGCTTGCTCCTTTGAACTACTTTCACCATATTTAAGATTTTTGACAACCAAAATTCTGAATTTTCCATTCAAAATATGTAAAGAACAGAAGATGTCAGCTCCAAACAAATCAAGACACTAAGAATTTGTTGCAAGGCAGTCAGACTGGTTACTACACTGCTCTATTGAACTCTTTGGAAACATACACGTGACTCCAAAATGTTGAAAGACCGGCTATTCATTTCATTTTTCATTCCCCGGTGGGTGACCCCTTCCATCTCCTGGTCTATTTTGTGAGCTTTTCTGCCCTAGATTTGAGATAATAGAGATCTAATGGTATAAACGTAAGCCACATTGGATTTAACTGATGTGGAGGTGATTTGTGGATAGGCTAAAGTTGCAGAAAGGGGTGCAAGCCCCTTTCTGCACCCCTTTCTGAAATTTATTCTGGACATCTACATAGTCATCTTCTGCGCAAGATCCATGGTACATTTTCTTGAGATCGGTCGGGAGCGGCTCAAAGGGCGGTCCTTATCTCATCGGATGATGCCAAAATGGCATGCATTGTCCTTCTCAAATCTACATTTGGCTATGGCGTAAGTTTTAGATTTCGACCATGGCCTCGTTTGCACAGGTACAACGAGAAGCCATGCGAATTGAAACTAGCGTTGGTTAATCCCCATTGGTTCGTATAAGTTGTTACCCAAAGCTCCATCTTCGGGCATTATTTTAGAAGCGCATGTATAGTTGCCTTGCATGTAGACAAGAACCCTAAAAATTCACCGGATGGATCATGCAAGAAGATTAGGTATAAAGTAGTTGTGATTTCTTTTTTTGGGAGTCTCCCAAGAGGTAATGTAAATGCAAGTCTCTTTGATTGCAATCGCCCTGCATACCAACCTTTGCGAATGTGTATGATTCGATAGCATTGTTGGATTTCGTAATTCTGTTATTACATCATTATTATAATATTCCGTTATTAAGTCATTTCTAGTAAATATGCAAGTAATTCCGATAAGCTGGGCAACTGATTGCTCTCACATCTCTTGTATCTGAGGGGCGTGTTTGAGGAAGATAATGGCAGCTATAGAAATAAAACATGTGTGAAGCATAATGCGGAGGCAAGGATCATCTTGGCCAAAATGGGAGCCATTCCTCTTTCGGTGACCATCGTGCATTGATGAGTCCATTTGCCAAGGCATATCCCTTTGAGCATTGCTTACTCTTCTTTGTTGGTAACAAGCGTGAATCCGACCTTTGTTTGAATGTCGAAATCGTTCTCTATATAGCTTCTTTTGTAGCAATTGCAAGTTCCAAAACTTTCGTTCTTCTTGCTTTTCTTTCATGCTGATAGGGTTATGTGATGTTTTGACTGAGATATGTTGCTCATGATCAGCTCCTCTAATTGCACATGTATATCACAATGTATTCATAACTTCAAGACTATGGCTATGCAGCATCTCGACTTGAAAAGACGGACATGAAACAACATTGAAGTTGATCTGTGCAAGGGTTAGTGCATGCACATTGGACATTACAATTAATTAGTTGCTTTCATTTGATTCCATTGCTTAACCTGAGTTATTATCCCAGTTAGTTGCTTGGAAAGTCATATATGGCATGGGGGCACCCTAGTGATGCTGTTACAATTTACGATACATTAATAAGCAGCTATCCTAATGAGTTCCGTGGATATCTAGCAAAGGTCCATGGATATATGATTCACATTTGAATTTAGATTCAGGCAATAAATATATGCCATTCTCATTGCTAGTGGTCCATTTATGACCAAGGATCCCGAGAGATAGGCATTACGTGAGAGATCTAGAGAACAAGAACAAAGCTAGAGGAGACCATGAGAAACAATTTACGCATCTTGGATTGGACACCTCCAAACGACTAATTGATAGGAATGCCTACTAACACCTAACTAATTGGTGAATGGGCGAGTTAAGCTGTCAGTTCAATTGCATACCAAAGATGCGATCATGGCATACATGTGCCTAAGCGCCAACTCATAACAACATCGACGATTCTTTAAGCTTCTTTAATTGTTGGCAAGGCTTAATGAGCATATATCTTTGGTGACAATTGGTTGGATGGTAGTGAAGATTCAATCAAGAACTCAACCTTTTCAAGCACATGGTGTTGATCTTTGTGCATGAAACACAAAGTCATGAATTATTTGCCAAAGGCGAGGAAACTACCAACCTTTTATCAAATCTGAATGGCACAACCGTGCGAGTAAATTCAAGATCCCAATACGTTTTTCCGGTGTAAGTGAAAGTTAACACCTTATAGTCCTAAGGCCCATGGTATTGTAGCAATCAAGCATACTCTATTTTGATCGAAAGTGACATCTTTGACAATATTCCAAGGTCCTCCAACATCTTTGACACTATGCTTGAGATTTGCATGTCGACTTCTGAAGGCATATCGATTGAAAGATTTTGATGCTCTTATATACAGCAGATGGAAGCCATTTGTACTACCCGATGCATCGTAAATGGAGAAGAAATATTCAATCGTCCGCACGGAAGCACATTTGAACTCGTTCCATGGCGGATAAGTCGTTAAACGCCCAATAAAAGGCTATGAATCTAATTACATGTATTAAGGATGACTAAATAATACTGACTAAATGGGTGCACATCCCAAATGAAATGGACTTCTATGAACCATGCCGAGCAATCTTTTTTCGAAATGGACTTCTATGAACTTTGGTGAGCATTGGCTTTAGCGACTCTCTACAAGAAATGTCTTTTCAAACCTTCTTTACCTATCAATTTTAGGAAATGCTTTGTCGTTTACGGTTTGAGGGCGGATACACTCTTAAAAATGGCGTGTGAAGAATAAACTGTTCAATAGATCATATTACAACAAACAAAACATGTCTACGATTGTAGAGTAGGCCCGATGTATCGCGCCAAAGTGATGCCGCAAAAATGTTCTTTACTTACCGGGTTATTTTGTACTCTGACTCCATCAATCAAGTCGATGTAAAATGTTCCATCAAGAGATACGTGCATTTGGAGAAAAGTATGTTGGAGCCGCCACTGTAGCACGACATACTTCTCAGAGCCTATGAATGTGAAATAGCCTATGAATGTTCAACCACTTTTCCAGACTCACTTTACCAATTATGAAGTTTAGTTTTTGCTTTGTAGACTATACATTTTAACAGTCGAATGGTGGAAGTTAATTAATTCAGAGATATCCAGAGGCAATTGATTATGAGAATTAACATTTAGTATTCTTCTTCCCATGTGCCATTGCCAGTTTTCAATGTAATAATACCAAGAAAGCAAGGATAATCCTTCAGCCAAGTTCTAAAGATCCCTCCACTCTCCAATCACATTTGGTTAAATAAAAACATTATTGTTTTATAAGCGAAACTTACCAAGGAATAATCATCCTCCTATATAATAATGTTATAGTGTGTTGCATCTTGCCCTAGATCGGGTGGCTGGAATTTTTCTGACCAAATCTGACGGCCCACGCTCGATGTCCTCCATAGCTATGAATGTTATAGTGTGTTGCATCTTGCCCTAGATCGGGTGGCTGGAATTTTTCTGACCAAATCTGACGGCCCACGCTCGATGTCCTCCATAGCTATGAAGGAACGCATCGCTGTCTCTTTTTCGAGGTTTTCTATCTCTTTTTTTGAGGTTGCATAATCCAAAACATGTGCATCCCCATTTTTAATGTTGAACGCATCATTCAGAAGCTGTGGCCGGGGAAGAGCATGATTGGACTTGTGCAGAAATGCCTGCCGCCATAGCTGACCGCAGAGTGGAAATCACTGGTCCGGTGGAACGAAAAATGATCATCAATGCCTTGAATTCTGGTGCCAAAGTCTTCATGGTAAGAATTTGATTTAATTCCTTCATATGTTTTTATTCAGATTTGTCTTTGTTAATTGTGCGGACAAGTTCTAGCTCTGTCACACTCCTTACTTCTTTTTTGATTCATAGCTTTAGCTACTGTGCATGATTTTTTTACAGCAAAGTATGGCAAATTACAGATGGGCTGTAGGATCTTATAAGTGTTTGGACATTTATTTGCAGGCAGATTTTGAGGATTCTTTGTGCCCCACATGGGATAACATAGTGAAAGGGCAGATCAATCTATGTGATGCAGTAAACGGCACAATAGAATATGAAGATAAAGCTAGAAACAGGACCTACAGACTAAACGATAAAATGGCAGTGCTTTTTGTGAGGCCAAGGGGGTGGCATCTCCAAGAAGCTCATATTGAAGTGGATGGAGAGCCTATGACAGGGGCATTGTTGGATTTTGGTCTATATTTCTTCCACAATCACCAGACATTTAGATCTAAGCATGGTGGTTCAGGGCCATATTTTTATCTACCTAAAATGCAGCATTCTAGAGAAGCAGCTCTATGGAATGCTGTATTTTGTTGGGCTCAAAACGAACTAGGTGTTCCCATAGGTAGCATCAAAGGGACTGTTTTGATAGAAACCTTGCCTGCAGTGTTCCAGATGCATGAGATTTTATTTGAGCTTAAGGATCATTCTGCTGGACTGAATTGTGGCAGATGGGATTATATTTTCAGCTTTATCAAAACTGTGTGAGCCCATCGTGATCGTCTTCTTCCTGATCGTGTTCAGGTTGGCATGACCCAGCATTTCTTGAAGAGCTATACTGAGTTGCTCATTAAAACTTGCCAAGATCGGGCGGTCTAAAATTCGTTTCAGGAGATCGACGGTCAAGACAAAATCTTATTTTTTTCTAACCCTCTCTCCTTTTTCTCTCGGTGGTCGTAGAGCTCCGTTGGAATTGCTGCATAGCAGAAAAGCAGCCGGGAAAGCCTTTCACAAAAATCTGGGCAGAGCATTTTGTTATCCGTCTTTTGCACTCCGGCATTGCAAATTCGTTTGTTTCCAGTTCCGATGCACCTTGCCTTTGATTCGGCCTATGAGCAGCTGCCAGATTTGGCCTAAGCCCCTTTGGTTACTTCAGTTCTGGTCTTCTGTTGCTTCAAGATTCCAGACTTAACTCTAAGGTGCACAAAACTAGCTCTAAGGTGCACAAAATGGTCTAGAATTCGTTTCAGGAGATCGACGGTCAAGACAAAATCTCCTCGGTGGTCGTAGAGCTCCGTTGGAATTGCTGCATAGCAGAAAAGCAGCTGGGAAAGCCTTTCACAAAAATCTGGGCAGAGCATTTTGTTATCCCTCTTTTGCACTCCGGCATTCTAAATTCGTTTGTTTCCAGTTCTGATGCACCTTGCCTTTGATTTGGCCTATGAGGAGCTGCCAGATTTGGCCTAAGCCCCTTTGGTTACTTCAGTAGTGGCCTTCTGTTGCTTCAAGATTCCAGACTTAGCTCTAAGGTGCACAAAACTAGCTCTAAGGTGCACAAAATTTTAGCATCTTATTTATTTTCCGATGCTTTCTCGATATCCAGGATTGAGACAAATCGTAAAACTAAAGGTAAAGGTCTGTTCTATTCATGGCATCATCATTTCCATATCTTGATGATCAATGTAGAATAGTGTAGATATGCAGATTCTTTTAGAAAGATGCAAAAGCTCATTACATGGTGTAAGCGGATTTATTGTGATGCTGCTCCATAGGTTTTGTAACCATGCTTTAGACTTTGTTTCAGTGCTAAGTTTTTTGGTTAAGGTTTTGTAGGCATTATAGGTACTGATATTCCTGCTGTGCTTTTTAGATTCTTGGCTCCTATGTAGTTGCTGCTCTCTGAACTTATGATATGGAGATTAGTCCAGGCTTTAGAATTATGTAGAATATGTTATGAAATAGGTAGCTCTGTCATAAACATATGTTGTAAGTTGGTTTCGGGTCTTGCAGCTAAAGGTGGATTTGCTTAGATGCATGGCTTGCTTAATAACATTTTAGGTATGGCAGATAATATAGTTGTCTTTGCAGCTATGATAAGCTGTAGGGTATGTTGCGTCGCGATTTTTGAACCCCGGATCTGACCACTGGAATGATGGCCAAACGGAGTTCTAATGTACGTGAATCAGTGCTTTATGATATTAAAGGTGGGCTTAAATGTGGGCTTAGGGCTTATCGATTTATGTTTGGCAGTCATTTATGTTTTATAATGGGTTTTGTATTTTGTGTTGTAGCTAGACATTTGGTGGAATACTTGATCTGTAGGAAGGAACATGGCCTTCACCCCTGTTTATGATAGTTTTCCCAGTTGGCCTCGAAACCTTCCACATGTTGAAGTTTACGGTAATTGCAGGATTTATGTGTATATGCAGTCTTCTTTGAATATCAAAATGACGCATTAAATGCAAAGAAGTCTGTCCAACCCCTCAACTTAAAGCCATCACCTTTGAAGACGGAGCTAACCTGAACCAGTAGCTATTGCTAATAGAGATATTAATGTTGTGCAAATGGTAAGCTCAAAAGGTATGCATGCTTTGCTTCATATTCTTTTCATTTCAAATGATTTTTGTCTTTTACTCCTGGTAGAGCAAATAGGCTGTTGAATCTAGGCGAGGATGCAGCAGGATGAAGCCAACGACATCTGGAGTCTGTAAAGGCTTTGAATTTGTCCAAGCCTTCTCTTCTTGATATGCTCGGAAATACCTGGTGTTTGTATGTGGTTTCAAAGCTTTGTCCTTTTTATTCTACTTTTGCTGCAGACAAACATCAGTTGGGAATTATTGCTTGGTGCAGGAAATGTAAACATCCTTTAACATCAAGCCATCTGCAGAGCAGTATTTGATACAAGTATATTGATGTAACGTGGTTGTGTCATAAACCAATAGAGCAATTTAGGAATGCACAATGGCTATTAAAGCGAAACGTAGAAGAAGAAAAGCTTTTGGAAGTCACATTAGCACTCCCAAATGATAAGGCCGATTTTATAATCGAAATGTTTGAACTAATGTATTTCAGTAATGGGGGTAAATTTAAGTGCTAAACAGGGGAATGAGCAGCGTAAACAGCTTCCAAAAGATTCACTTACATATTTTGCTTTTCCCATTATTGGGAAGTGCTAGAGTAAAACATTGGATTATCTTGAATGTGGGAATTAGTTGTGGGAATGGTTTTGTGTGTCTCATTGAGTGCTTGGAAATGTCCCTTGCAACAATTGTCATATATATGCATTCCCCATATTAGGAGCATTCTCATATAAAATGTATGAAGCTAATATTGGTGGCTCTTCTGGACGACGTCTAATTTGGATCAAAAGCTTACTTTTCTACTATTTGTGGAATGGTTATTTGCCACATTCGTATTTTAAGGACACAATGAACAAGCTGTTTAAGGCCACACTAAATAACACAATGCAATAAATGCAATGCCTTTAAAGGATTATGTTGTTATTCACCACACATAATTAGCCACAACACACCTAAGTAGTAAGAGTATGAGATTTAATACACAATATCAACAACTCATAAACATGGCATTTACAATTTACGGGTTCTTAAATGACCCAGGCACTTGCAATTTACAGCTTCTCAAATGGCCCAGAAGTTACTTTACGCAAAGCACAAGTTCTCAACATTTATAGGCTTTCAAATTATGCCCAGCAACGCTGGGCTCTGTTACTAGTTACATATAACATTACTTCGTGATCACACACGTTTTAAAGCATTTAGGTTTATTGTGCAAAAAGGTCAAATATTATGCTCCAATTTCATATCACTAAATGTCACACAAGAAGCACTATTAAATATTATGTAGTCGAAACTAGGTATACCTACACCGTTTCCAAATCGTAATAAATCGTAATGATTAACTATTCCAAATTATAGGGAAAAAAAATCATATTCAAACCATGTCAATTTGCCACGTTATATGTTGTCCATTAATTGCTACAAAATATCCAAATAATTTACCATGTCAATATACCAAGGAAGATAGATACGATCAAATACCATTCCATTAAACTTGAAATAGTTCGTATCAGACATTTTAAGTTGCTAGAAAAATTAGCTAAAATAATTATGTTTTAGTACCATGGAGAAAATAGGGTAAAAAAAGTCATATTAGCATATTTAAACCAAGATTGTTTACCAGGTTGTGTACTGGTGATTAATCACTATAAAATGTCATGATAATTATGCGCTTAACATTACCATGTCAATATACTGAAGAAGATAGATGCGATCAAATGCCAGTCTAATAAATGTGACCTATTAAACAGTAGTACATATCATATAGTAGACCAATTAAAATTGCCATGTTTCAACATCATGTAAAAAAACAATGTTGTCTTATCACCTTAGAAAAATATGATGATGAACCATATTAGAATATCATATAGGTTAAGTTGTTATAAAAATCAATTAAGATTGCCATGTTTCAATACCATGTCATAAAACAGTGTTGTCTTAACACCTTTAAAAAATATGTTGATGAACCATATTAGATAACTAGACATGGTTTGTAAACTTTTGAACCCACAAACTTTCACCAACAAACCATTAAAAAAAAATTATAATGGTTCAATTTTGGGGGCCTTGTGGGACAATAAAGAGCTTGAGGAACGTGTTGCTTCACATGAATCTGCTTCTAGCTCAGGATTGAGGCTATCAGAGCCTAAGATCAGCCTGCCAGAGAAGTTTGACGGCACTCGGTCCAAGCTCCGTGATTTTTTGAATCAGTTCAGGCTGGAACAAGTTGGGCTGATTCACAGGGCCAGCTTTAAGTTGGTTTGCTCCTTTATTGGAGAAAGGAGCTCCAGGGTTGCAAGATTTTGCTGCTTTCACTGCAGAGCTCAAGGCATGCTTTGGAGACACCGCTCGTCAGCGCATAGCAGTCACAAAACTTTGCAATCTAAGGCAAGGCTCTCGTCCAACTTCAGTATATGCTTCAGAATTTCGTCAAATTGCGGTAGTGCCTGGGATGATGTTGCGCTTCGAGATTGTTTCTGAAGGGGGTTACGAGAGGATGTGAAAGATATGTTGTTGTCTATGGAGGACCCTCAAACTTTGGAAGAAGCCATCAGATTTGCAGTTCGATGTGATAATCGGCTCTTCGAACGTAGGCAAGAGAGACGTAGTCAGGTGTTCCCAAATACACAAGCACCTGTAGCTACGCCTTTCCCGATCTCATCTGTAGAATCTAGCAGATCCAGACCTGAGCCTATGCAGATTGATCGGGCAGTTCGAGGACCTTTATCTGTCGCCAAGAAGCAGATATCTCTAAAAGAATAATAGAGGGTTTCTATGCTTCTATAACTGCTCTGCAGCATACTCCTTGGAAATTGCCTGAGCCTCTGCATCCAGAGTAATCCCTTTTAATTTAGGGTTCGTACCATCAGGTGCAATATTTGAGGTTCTCTCATCACCTTTAAGCATAGGATAAGCTTCTCCATTAACGAGTTTAAGATCTTTGAATTGTTCCAAAACAAGCTTGCACATTTCTATATCTCTTTTATCGGATTCAGCAAGTTCCCATAGTTTGGTTTCGAATGACTTCAATCGTTGAAGTACATTTCCACCATTTCTGTAAATATGGAACATTTGGACCCAATGTGAAGCATCAAGATTACTCAATATGGAAAAATCATTATCCGTTAGGGAATGTTCCCTATGCATGATATATTCATAAAGGCCAGGGGCGTCTATCATGAGGACCATAATAGTCTGTATAATAGGGCTAGGTACCCATAGATTTTCATCGTATCCGATATTCTTAAGATCGGAGTTCCATAACAGAGTACCATCTCCCACCTCTTCCGGATTATACAAAGAACCACACAAGTTAGTAATAGAAATTATTCCCCTAGTTAAAAACTGCGAATATAAAAAATCATCTATCAAGTATAGATATGCCCATGCGAATGTCATGGGGCATTAAGGTGGTAACACAGAGGGTCATATAAATATGTATGTATATATATTTCTTTAATAGCAACCTTCCCCTTTTAATTTGGGGATCTATACATTGACAGAGGCAAAAAACACTTTTTATCTAGGAAATTAAAAAACTTTATTTTGAAACCATTCAATATAACCCATGTGTGAAGCATGCTGATTATTCGTTCTAGTCTTAGATTAATGGCTCCCGAATCCAAGTGGGAAAAGCTGGTACCTGCCACCGTCACAAGACAGAACATGTGTTAGTACAGGTGCCAGTATGTGGAAGACAGGTGTCAATGCTTTTTATAAAACCCCCCTTGCTATCGGTGTCGAGGAATCAAGGAAAATCTAGACCTAGATCTAATCATACATGCTTCGTTTATCTATTATGAGCCACCCCATCTACTTACTAGCTCATTATGAGTTTAATGCAAGTACACAATTCAGACCTAAATAAGCCTAAATTATAAAATTATAAAATTATGGACCAATAGAAACCTCTTACATATTTAATACAGCTTTACCATAAAGTACGAACGTCAAAACCATAGATCCATTAATTAGTTCTCTAACCTGATTATCGTCAATATGCATCACAGTCTCCTCTTCCATTTCCATATAGCTGGATTCACCGGTTTCTTCCACCATTTTTAACAAGTCCGATGCTCTAGTAAAATATGGCAGTCTCAGTTTAATACATAACAATCTGTCATTTATAATCTGTCAGAATATTTCTGCAATTCTCAGAGATAGAACATGCACAAGTGGTCAGTTTCTACCTTGAATAGACTGTACAGATATAAAACGCCTGGAAAATTCTTTTATGTTGCAATATACTTTATACGGCCCATGCTACCAGAAGCCTTATATCTCGGATGCAAGGTTGCAAGCTTAAAACTTTATCTTGTCTTCTTCCTTCAAAGAAATATTAACATTAATCTGCTGAGAAATCAAAGTAACTCACAGATAGACAATGAACAATTGTTCGATATCTACCTCAGAATGTTTCTGCAGAAATTAATGCTTGGAAGAAATTCTAAAGGGCATCGATTGTTCCTTGTAAGCTGACCTCTTTGGAAATCCGATCCGAGCATAAGGTTCTTCTGAACCTAGTCCATTTTCTTGCGCAATAATAAGGTTATAGCACTGGCTAATTTTTCTGTTGGATGCTAATTGTATAAACTGTACACACTTGAATGGGAGCGATCTTCTTTTATCAAACCTCGTTGTAATGTATGATCCATCTGTTTGGTTAACAACTTGGATATGTATATTCAAGAAATTACATCTGGGAAGTGCAGCATTATATTGCAAGAACATTTGGCCAGTTTCTTCCTTTTTAATTTCTAGGAACTGCAACGGATAAATCCAAAATGGATTATTTTCATTTTTAGGTTGTAACAGATCGATAAATATGTCCATAATTGGATTATTCATCGTCCCTAAATCATCCATGTATCTAAAAGTTCCTTGAAACAAGGTTAAAAATTCTATTCCCAATTTAGCTAATCTCTTTATGAAATTATACTCATAGAACACCATAGTGGAGAACAGGAGAATCCCATAGGGATTCCTCTAATTTGTTTCCATACTCTATCCCCCACTTGTACACAACAATTAGTGAGTAGATAGTTATTCATAGCAATGAGTTCTTCCAGAGTAATCGCAAAGAAGTATCCCGAGCTTGGAATATTCTTTCTCTTATGAACAAGTGTATTTCAAGGCCCCATAGTGAATACATAATTTTTTAGGATATTTCAATTGGAATGCTTTATAAAAGAGTGATTCACAAATGGTAATGAATTGATTATTCACGATCTCTTAAAGACCCTACGGTCTAGGAGACGAAATGTTTACATAGTAGGCGCACTTCTTAAAAAACCTTATGACAGGCTACTTATTTAGTTGTGCATCACGAACAAGCAACATTTCTGTGAGAAAATTTGCTAGCTTCCATGATGGCAACTGAAAAAAAGTATAAATATTCACACAATCTGTTTCCTGGATCTTGTGTCGCTCTCTTACAGATGTATAAGCTGCACAACTAAGCAAAACGTGATGCTCATCCTCCACTTCCCCTGTCTGACACACCTGACATATGCGACTGGACCTTGGTAATTTATGCCACCTTCCACACTCGACTTGTAGGTGATGGGAACTAACCCTCATCCGACAAATCTGGTGCCTAGATGACATAGGCAGATGGTCTATCAAATCTTGTTGTCTTTGCGTGTACATAACCATGGGATTTATTTCCGCGTCGTAAAGTCCATCTTGCCTCGTGGGTTGGCCCATAATCTCTCGATCACTTTGGTCCTGACAAGGTCTCGAATAGCTTCTTCTCGTGATGGCATATCGTTCATACTAATGTTCCATCTTTGCAGCCATAATTTTCCATCTGCATACCAGCCATTTTCCTTGCTTTCTTCCATTGCCTTATATGGTAGCCTTTCATGTGGTAAGGCTTTAACTCTGGTTACATAAACAAGGTGTGACGTTCGGGACAAATTATCACGGTCCCGGGGCGGTATCTTATCTTTGCCTCGTCAGCGCGTACACGCCACCGGCCCGGCGTGTGCGCTAGCGTGTAAGCGGTGGGTAGCCCTAGGGGGCAACTTGCCAGAAATATGTGCAACTATTAATGTGCACATTTTCCAATGTACACATTAATGTGGGCACACATTTCCATGTGGACACTTCATGCCAAGTGGGCCACACCCATAGGTGCATTTAATGTGCACATGTCCCAATGTACACATTCATTAATGTGCACACATTTCCATGTGGGCACATTTGGCTAAAGGCAAGTGGGCCCATTGCCAATTATCCCACATGCCAAAAGGGGATAATTGGAAACCCTAGCCAACCCCCTTGTCTATATAGGGTGGGAAACCCTAACTTGCCCATTTTCATTTTTAGGCTTTAGAACTCTGTTTTGGCTGCCTCAACAGCCAAAACCGCCTCCCAGACTCTGCCTGGGAGAATTGCACCCTTAGTTTCCCTTGATTCGAGCGTTTCAGCAAGATGGTCGAGCTCAGGTCAGGAGGAGCCCCTCAAGGATCAGGTATTGAGCCAATTAGATAGTCTAAACCCTATTTGGGTCATAGAATCGAGTGGGTTTAGCCTCTTAGATTGCCCATAGCAGCTCTCTAGATCTCTAGATAGCGATTCTAACTAAAGAACCTAATTCTATGTTGTAGATTAGATCTAGTTCTTTAGTTCTCAGGAAGTATATGGATGATGTATCTCTATGAACTCCTTGTATTGGGAGGGGGGTAGAGACCTAAAGCTTTGTAGTTGATGCTCCTAGAGTAGCCTCTCTAGCACTGCTTCAGATTCGGCACTGTGCACAAGAGCCACAGGGGTTGTGGGTGAAGGGGCCGACCTGGCTAAGAAGGAAGTTCATGTCGACTCTTGAACGATCCCTCGGTGTGTAAAGCCTACCAGGGGATCATTGTGACTAGGTCTAATGGCTTGCCAACCGCGTGTGGGCAAGGCATGGGCTCGACACCGTGAAGTGGTGTTCACTTTTCCAGGCGGTGGCCCTCTAGTGCCTTTGAGTCGCATGTAGATCTCACGGAGGGAGTGATCCTACACCCCCATCGGGCCGGGAGGATGAACCCGGGAATAGCCCTTTTGGCTATGCATCCCGTGGCTCTGATTAGGTCCCGGACACTTTTCAGCCCACTCTGCAAAGTGTGCACAGGGAGGGCGGATGGAGTGGACAACCCTATGCCATGTTCATATGCCGGCCAAATCCATTGCCATGAATTACATGCCCAATGAACTGGACGGACCAAGCCGTCGATCCACCCCTTGAGTCCGAGCCTTGGGTAGGATTCCCCGTATGTATTGTGCTCACCTTGTTTATGCAGATGTGATGGACCACCCTTCGAGGTGGATATGTTCTTATGTTACGTACTGACATGTATGTTTACGCTTCCGCAGCTAGGTGAGGGAGACGGGGTAAAATGACCCCTTCACTCTTCCCAATGGAACCCGTCATGGTTGCGGTGTCAGTGTGGAGGGCCCCACGATCGAGCGACGACTGGTGGTATGGGGATGAACTCCTCGTTTGCATTACCGGTGAGGGCACCGTGATATCCAGTAGGGGCGTCCGCGGTGGTATCGAGCTATGTTCTTGGAGACCAAGAGCAAAGCACTGGCCATGTTTCCAGTAGACTAACTTGATAGGATCCTTAAACCTCGAAAAATGGGAAATTTTTTTCTCATTTTTTTAGTTTTGCTAAGCTAGTAACAGTTAAAATAAATGAAAACATGAAAAGATTAAGAAGTGGTGAGCCAACATCCAAAAAGTAGGGTGGTCTCTGCGTCGGCGCGGGGACAGGAAATGACATTTTCATTTCCGGCCGGCATAACGGTGAGACATTGCCTAGACACCAAAAAGTCGTGAATTATAAAGTAAATTAACATGATAATTCTAATTTTAAGCTAAGAATCAGCAGAATTAGCATGTTACATGTTCAAAAAGTACAAAATTTAGTAGTGGGCCCCACCATGTCTCCTGCACGTCGGCCAGATGGAAATGACATTCTCATTTTGGGTCGGGAGCATAGCGGTGAGACCTTGCTTAATTAGATGTTTTAGATGCTTTAAGTAACCCAAAAAGGTAGTTAAAAGTTGACCTAAAATTGCCCCTATAAATAGACCTAGATCCCTCCCATTTCGCAGGTTCTCCCTTAGAACTTTGCTCGTTTTCCATAAAGCGATCTTCCGGGCGCTTAGCTCCGTCGGCAAACCACCAAATTGAAAAATGGGAAATTTTTTCTCATTTTTAGTTTTACTAAGCTAGTAGCGGTTAAAATAAATGAAAACATGAAAGAGATTAAAGTGGTGAGCCAACATCCCAAAAGTAGAGGGTGGTCTCACGCGTCCGGCGCCCGGAGACGGGGAAATGACATTTCATTTTGGAACGGAACAGCGATAACACGCAAAATAGGCTACGCCATAAAGGTAGGTAAAAGGAAAGTGGTGAAGGTCGGAAGCGAAAGCAAAGGTCCCGTCATCAACGAGCTTCGTCGGCGAAAGGAGAACCCGCCCTCACCGACGACTCTGGACGGGGACTACATCCCCAACCCAGGGGGGCTCTTCAAAACCCCCGCTGGTGGAAAAGGAGGTACCTGAGTGGCACCTCGAGGAAGATCACCGAAAGCGATCAAGCCCCACCTTTTCCAACGTGGGATAGAGTTAAAGCCCCGCGACCACAACGGGGGCATACGCGGATAGACCCGGTCAAGGTCTAATTAAGAGGATTGACATGGTGAAGTGGGAGGCATATAATGCCTACTATCGTGAACAGGGGTAAGAACTATCAAGGCGACATCCGACAAGAAGTCGTGACCTTTGAAGCCACCCGTTGCCCAAGCCTCCCCAGAGCACCCGGTAAGAAGCGGAGCAAGAAGAAGAAGTTGAGGACAGAGCCCTCAAGGGGATCTGCCACTTCCTGAAAAGAGTTACGGACTCTTGATCCCCGCGCCATTCCAACGCTTTGGTTCGTGAAGTCATGCAAGAATACAACATGATATGCGAGTAACCGACGAATGTTGCTCGCCCTCATGAGGCGGCAAAGAGAAAAAAAATAGTGCAGCATTTTGAAGATTCAACGGCACGCATGGTGCACGCCGAAGAGGGTTACCCTCATGAGGTGATATGTATCTTGCCAGGCACATCAAGGGAGAACGGCCTTGAAACCTTTTTTTTGTAAATAATGAACATTTTTGTTAATATAAAGAATTTTGTGAGTGAATAACATGTTTGATCTAGCTTAATAAAGTTAAGTTATAGAATTCTAGCTTTTGTTTTAGTCAAATTAGAGCTTTTGAGCAAAAAGGAGACGATGTCTCTGCGTCATCGCCGCCAGAGGAAAATGAGATTCTCATTTTGGTCAAGGCATAACGTGTGAGACCATGCCCAAAAATGACCAAAACAGCTCCAAATCAACCAAATAAGGGGTCAATTCTGCCTAACTCGACGAGTTTAGTGGAATTACAGCCTTAGATCACTTAAATTGAGTAATCCTAGCCCAATTAGGACCCATGTTTCACACGTCGCGCCAGGACAGAAAATGAGATTCTCAAAATCGGTCTGGGCGCAACGTGTGAGACCTCGTACCATTTTCTTCACCAAATGATCTCCAAATTGTACAATAGGTTCAGTAGTTGTTCTTAGCATGCTCAAACCCTAGAAATAGTCTTCAAACTTGCAATTGCATCCCTTAATAGATCAGAATTGCCTAATCTCAGTAAATTCTAGGTCATCCAAAAATTAGGGTTTTCCCCAATTCTATAAATAAGTCCCCCATTTCTCATTTAGCACCCTGCAAATTTGCTCTCCACTGCTTAGGCGATCTTCCAGCTCCTTGAGGCACTTACGCATCCGTGCGTTACTCCCTTCTTTGCTAGATCAATGGCCACTCATCGACTTGGGGCGATGGTGCAGGGCCGCCGGTGCCCATCTTTGCCAGGCGGATGTCAACGACATCTTCCAAGTCTTTGGGAAAGAAATTGATATCCAAGCTACGCTAAATGCAACCCCAGCATATAGGCAAGTGCTAGCAGAGTTTCAGGCTAGGGTAGGACCCTTCCTTGTCCAGGTCCCCCCTTGCATAGGATATTTCGTTCCCTACCATCCCTTCAAGCGACCTTGGGTGATGTCCCCTAACATCGCCAAGTACTTAACCAACAAGGCGCAGATCGCCTCGACTACATGGTCCCGGACGACCAATAGGACCAAGTATTTCTCTTACACCGCCGCCCTAGCCATCTTCTTATCCCAATCGCTACTAAAACCCGATGGGGGGCAACCTCTATCCCTCCGATGGAGGTGGACCCCATAGCAGTGCAAGAGGAAGAGCAGATGCTTTTGCAGTATCAGCAGGAACAAGAAGCAAGAGAAGGAGAAGAGGAGTCGAACGATGAGGAATACCGCGAGCTCGACTCGGGCGAAGAACGGTGCCAAGCCACGCCGAGGAGCCGATCAACCTTCGGGCGAAAAGCCCGAGAACATCGGAGTTGCTCCCCACTTGGGCTAGGGCATCACAAGCCTAGCCCCTATCATCATCAATCCGAGAGGAGTACCTACTCACCGGCGACATCCGTAACCTTCCAATGCGGGAGAGGGAGCTCGGGATTGGATGAACTTTGCTCCACCAACTTCTGGCCAGGCCGACATGGGCGACTTTATCGTCGGGGAGCCTCGGACTTTCCGCTTCAAGTGAGGGAAGCCGACACCTACACGGGGAAGCGACATCCGATATCCGGGCCTACAGCAAAGCATCAGGCAAATGATGGACGAGCGGGGAGTCGCCAACAGAGGAGGAGTTCGCCCTCCAAGAACAGATGGGGATCCGTGGGAAGACCACGAGCATCTTAATGCCAGGCCTTCGACACCACACCCCGCGAAGAGGAGGAGGAATCGACCTGGGGAGGGTCGACTCCACAATTGAAGACTACCGGGTCGGCCGAGGGAGATAGAGGTCGGACGAGTGCAGCCGGCGACACAGGCGAGCAGGAGGCCAAGCAAGTGGAGAATCATCGCGACGCCACAACGGCAGTCGCTCGGTACTACTTGCTGGCTGCTGGATGGGAGAGTAAGCGGTAATACCCATAAGTTGACCCCCAGGTGAAGAAGGAGTGTTCATGCTAATTGCACTCGAGGGGCTTGGCAGCATGCTCGAATAGCGACAAGCGTCGACTATCTTTGTCTTAGTCAAGAGGGAAATGGCACTTGGCCTCTTCGACTTCGCCATACCCCATCGACGTCAGGCGAGATTAGCGGATGGCTTGCGGCCCTTACATCCAGCAGAGAGTGGAAGACCACGGTGAGAGCCTTACTGAGGGGAGGCTCGTCGGCAAGCATCATCGGGAACTTGGGTCACTTTCGGTAAGGGACGGCCCAAGTTAAGAAGTTTCTTGAAGACAACCCGTCTTCCACGCGATTTCAAGACTAGTTAGACTCTTGATCCAGGAGACCTTTTTGTACCAAAATATTATATAATATATAAATACAATTACTTTGCACTTTAAATGTTTTGTTGATGTAATTTTGCCCCACAATTATACCAACAAACATAAACAATGCAAAGAGAACAAAGGAAACTAACCATATAGCCATGAATTACTTGTGTATGCGGTTAGAGGCCTAGGCCTGGGGAACGACAACGCCAAGACTTTAGGGAAGAACGCAGACCCTGCACCACCCCCGACAAGGAACCTATTTGAAGATATGGAACCCATGACCCGGAGGAGGAGTTATCCCGGATGAGGCCGGACCTTGAGCGAGATAAAAGGCCTTGCTGTCCAGGGCAAGGTGAGCGGTTATGGCAATGCTCAATTGCCGTGCATCAGCTCGAAAACGAGGAAGGGACAAGAAGAGGAGCAAGAGAAGGAGATCCCCAGTTCCTCCGACTCAAGTTCGGACTCGGACTCGACTCGAGGAGGAAGAAGAAGCGGACCCGTGACCCGAGGCGGATGAAAGGCAAAGGAACAATCAAGAGGGAAGGCAAGAGGAACACCGTAGGACGATGACAAAGAGACACGTGGCCTCCGACTACTTTAAGAAGGTAGATTCCGCGACTGGCAATGTATGGAAGGCCCTGAACCGAACAGTTTTCTGGGAGAACAGGTCGATTAGAAGCAGAGGCATGGCTGGATTTAAATGAGTGAGTACGGCAATGCGTATGGCATGAAGGATAAAGACAAAGGAAGAGTGGCAACACCCAACTTGAAAGGAGCCGCACGGATTTGGTGGAAGGGTTATGCAAAGGCACATGGCTTAGCAGGGATGCTTGTAAGTTGAAGTTTGCAAAAGCCTTCAAGCGCCATTACGTCCCAAGGGAACATAAGTCAAAGATGATGCAAAGTTCTATAGGCTCCAACAGGAAACAAATCCACCCGTAAATATACAGAGGAATTCATGAGGCTAAAAGGTCAGATGTGCCAAAGTTGGGAGAGAAGCATGCAAGAGAAAGCTATATTGAGGGGTGAATGAGGAGATCCGCGAAGCTCGCGGAGGGCAATAAACCCTAAGACAGCTTATCGAAGCGAGTCAAGGCTATAAGCTTGCAGGGGCGGGACCCCAGAATAGTGGGGCGGCGGCCAGTATTTCCGGGATAAAGGCAAGGCGGCGAGGAAGCTATAGCCCTAGGGCAGCCGATCCGTGTCCGGCTAGAGCCCCACATGGTGGAAACCGGGAAACAGCGGGAGAAGAAGCGGTGTGTCCTTCAAGGACAAGCAGGAGGGTCAAACTACTCCAAAGCAAAGGCGATCCTTTTGCGGCGATGCCCAAGGAAAAGCCGGGAGTGCATAGAGCGGCTTTGCCAAGTGCTTCCGGCCAGGCCATAGGACGACAAAGCGCCCCTACGCCATGAGTGCAAAGACTAGTTGAGTTGGGAGATTGGGACGCTTCATTCGACGGCGACGGCGGCGCAGGAAGGCCGCCGACTACATTCGGTGGTGAGTGCCATATCTTTGCCGCAATAGATCTGAGCAAGCAGAGAGCCAAGATAAAGTAATTTCCACGAAGAGGGAAGGCCAAGACCAAGTCCTTCATAGTCTTGATAGACTTCGAGGAAGTAGCCATAACTTTGCATCCCCAGAATGGTTCAAATGTTGAAGTTGAAACCATTAAAGTCAAAGCCAAGGCCCGTCGTCTTAGCAAGTGGTGGGTAAAGGCGGGGCTGGTGCAAGAGAATTAACCGACATCGACTTGCCGGATTAATATCCGGATGGGGGCAGAAGTAATGGGCATTGGCAAATACGACTTGATCATAGGAATGGAGTACCTTGGACCAGCAGGGGGCCATTATCGATTGTGGAAGCGGAAGGTGACCTTCCCAACACCCGGCGGCAAGATCATTGAGATAACAGGTAAGGAAGTTGTTCCCATCATGCGATTGTATGTCTTCTAAACGGCTATTCAAGTGCATCAAGAGTGAGCAAGTGACATACATCTTCAAGCTTGAGATTAGTGAGCCGGAATCGGAAGGAAGCAAAGAAGACAAAGTGCTTTCGACAGAAGTTAGAAGCAAATAGCTAAGCTGATCACGAGTTCGATGATCTCTTTCGAGATGAGATCAAGCAGCTCCCTCCGGTATAGGGGAGTCGAAAGTCTTGAGATAGCACTTTTCGAACGGGAACAAAGCCAACAAGCAAGGCTCCATATAGAATGACAACGCAGGAGTTGTCGAGCTAAAGAAGATTCTGCGGGAGCCGCTTGACCTAGGTTTCATTAGACCTAGTGTTTCGCCATTTGGCGCCCATTCTCTTCGTTAAGAAGAAGGATGGCGGTTTAAGGATGTGCATAGACTCTGTGCGATTGAACAAGCACACCATTAAGAACAAGTATGCGCCCCCGCATCGGTGACTTGATGGATCAGCTACAAGGAGCAAGAATCTTCTCAAAATCGACTTAAGGTGGGTTATCATCAGATCGGGATAAAGGGAGAAGATATCCATAAGACCGCCTTCGAACACAAAGTATGGGCACTATGAGTTCACGGTAATGCCTTTCGGCTTATCGAATGCCCGCCGACGTTCATGAGGCTCATGAACGATATCTTCACCTTGGTTGTTTTCTTTGATGACATTTTGGTGTATAGCAGATCCCTTGAAGAGCACGCATTACAACACTTGAGAAGAGTCTTTGGAGAAGTTGAAGAGGCACCGGTTTGTACGCCAAGTTGTCGAAGTGCCGCCGCAAATGCAGAAAGTAGAGTATCTAGGTCATGTGATCTCGGCCAGAAGGCATCTCGACGGATCCCCGCAAAGATTGAAGCCGCTCATTCAAAGGGGCGCCCCAAGAATGTGCATGAAGTCCCGGAAGTTTTCGGCCTAGTTGTGGTACTACAGAAGTTCGTGAAGAACTTTGCTAAGATAGCGGCTCTGTTAACAGACTTGACGAGGGTGGAGAAAGTGAAAGATTGGGCAGAGCATTGGCACAAGAAAGCCCAAGCGGGGTTTGAATTGTTGAAGGAAGCTTTAACAACCGCCCCAGTCTTAACCCTGCCGGACCCAGAGAAAGACAAGCTTGTAGCGACAAACGCGAGTAAGATAGCTACAGGTGCAGTGCTTATGCAAGAAGAGCGTGTGGTAGCGTACGATTCCAGGAAGATGAACGACGTCGAAACGCGCTACCCCACGCACGATCAGGAATTGCTTGCGGTTGTCAGGGCATTAAGAATTTGGAGGCACTACCTTTTGGGAAGGAAGTTCCAGTTGCACAAGGCCCCCAAAAATGAACTGCTATATAAAAACAATACTAGATCTTCCAAAAACCATGATAGATGCGGTTTTTCATACAACAATCTATTCGATAGAAGAAAACCACACCCTATAATGGTTTGTCAAAACTTATAATGGCTTACAACATTGCTATTATTGCTAGTTCGCATGTTATAATGGTTTGCTTAAACTGCTTATGCTTAATGAGATGGTTTCAATACAAGCCTTGTGTACCATAGTGGTTTATTAAAACTATTATTGGTTTATTAAAAATAGTAATGGTTTGTTAAAACCCCTAGATGAATAATGACATGATTTAAAGATTAGTTTACTATGTTCAAGAACCATGGATGATAACAATATGCATATTGTAGTTCATGTATAAGCATCGAGCATTAGTTTATGTCATAATGGTCTAGATGAGATGACGAACATTGCCACTTTGTCAAAATCATTGCACCTTATATGATGAGCCAACGTTGATCCTTACTTTCGAATTCCTTTGGCTTATCCGATATCTATGCTCATCTTCCCAAACACCATCATGCATTTTATATTTTTACGCGCGTGTGTGTGTTTGCGTGCGTGTGTGCATCTATATGCAATGCAACTTCTTATGTTAATGAATTTTTCTTTGTTGGCAGCTAAACTGCATTATTTAATCGGATTCATTGATATAATTATTTATCTCTATTTACCAATCTCATGGCAATTACTCATGAGAAGATGGTACCAAGCCAGACCCCATTTCGGAACATTTTATTGTGTTCTGTGCTTAAAGATGTTTTCAAGCATTGCATTTGGAACACATGCAAGCAAGCTACCAATTGGCCTTATTTCAGTATATCTTATTTGTTGGAAGTTAGGCCTTATTTGTTACATAGTTGTCTTCAAATTTATGTAAATATCAACTTTCCAAAACCTACTTAGTAGTGCTATGGAGTCTAAGCAAAATTGGGCACTAAGACAATGTTCAGAAATGAGTGAAACAAGCTTTGATGATAGATGAATAAGTAAATTTCTTTAATTCAAGCTTTGGTGCTAAGGAAATTCACTTACAAAAGCATAGGGTTGAATTCTAGGTAGATACTTGGTGTATTCACATTAAGCTTTCATGATTTTTATTTCCATATGGTACCAGGCCATGTTAAAGGAAGGAAGGAAGGAAGTTTATTTTAACGTCCACGGAGGCCAGAGGCCTATGAGACGGTACATGCAGAGAACAGGCAAAAAAGCCAAAAACCCCAACACCAAAAACAAACAATGTAATTGTACAGTAGAACCCTACTACCGGGATGAAAAAACCCCCACTTGGGAGGAAAAACCCTAACAGTAGGCTCTCAAATACCATGCCCCAGAAGAGCAAGTCTGACGGCCGAAGTGAAAGATACACCATTGCAAAACCCAAGCACAATATATAGAATGAAATTCACAAGGCTTTGTTACAACCAAATAGCCAAATTTCTAAGGGTGAGGGGACAATTAGCCAGGAATTATTTGTCAAAAACAACTACTACCACTTTATGGTGGATAGATATTGTTGCAAATAGGAATATAGACATTATCGTTGGGTAACTCCCATCCTCAAAAAATAATGCGACATTCTATAGACTGCAATTGAAAAATAGGCTTTACGTATGTGGTTTTTAATTTCACTGTTTCAACTTATGATGGAAATAAGCTCAACCAAATTATTTTTTATCAAAGCAAAAGTCGTGAACTTAAGATGCAAATCGATTTCACCGAAATCTAATAGGGTTTAGATGTCGGGGCACCAAAAATGTTCCATCTGCTAACCCCACCATTAAAATGGTTGCCCATGTCCCATGAAGCGTCAGTGAAAAGAAAAAATGGACATCCACCGCGCAGACGTGCCAACCCCCAAATTTTCCCCTTTCCATCATAGGGGCATGATGTGGAAATGGAGTGTTCCTCCGATTTGGCCATGTTAGTGAGTTCAGAATGTGGTTTGGACTTCATGAATGAATCCAGAGCATCTAATTTACCCTAGAGACCAACTATTATGGCCAATGGAACAAACTCGTCTTGCTCTAGGAAATTACTCGACCTTCTGCTCAACTCACTCCTTGCCAGTGCGCTAGTCTAGATATAGTATGTACTCGACAATCTAGGCATTCGATCGATCCTCTACTCGTCATACATGTGTCTAGGATAACTCTGACCTTCTAAATGCAAATGCAGAGTCAAATTGTTATGTTGTACCTTCTGGCATGTCCGGTCGCACGATGTCCAACTTGTTATGAGCCATCGTGATGATGCAAGTTTGGAACCGGTGCCTAGGGAGGGTTTTTTGTTCTCTCTTTTCTACTCTCGCTTTGGACCCTTGAGGAAACCCTGCATGCAAGCTCTTGGCCACTACAGAAGCAAGGAATGTTGCCAAAACCTAAACCCTATAGATTTAGTAGGGTTTAGGTGTCGGGGCACCAAAATTGTTCCATATGCTAATCCCACCGTTAAAATGGTTGTCCATGTCCCATGAAGCGTCAGTGAAAAGAAAAAATGGACATCCACCGCGCAGACGTGCCAATCCCCAAATTTCCCCCTTTCTGTCATAGGGGCATGATGGGGAAATGGAGTGTTCCTCCGATTCGGCCATGCTATTGAGTTCACAATGTGGTTTGGACTTCATGCATGAATCCAGAGCATCTAATTTACCCTAGGGACCAACTATTATGGCCAATAGAACAAACTCGTCTTGTTATGGGAAACTAGTCGACCTTTCGCTCAACTCACTCCTTGCCAGTGCGCTAGTCCAGATATAGTATGTACTCGGCAATCTAGGCATTCGATTGATCCTCTACTCGTCATACATGTGGCTAACTCTGACCTTCTGAATGCAACCGCAGAGTCAAATTGTTATGTTGTACCTGCCCGGGTACACGATGTCCAACTTGTTATGCCCGGTCGCACGATGTCCAACTTATTATGAGCCATCGTGATGATGCAAGTTTGGACCGGTGCCTAGGGAAGGTTTCTTTGTTCTCTCTTTTCTACTCTCTCCTTGGACCCAGGAAACCCTACATGCAAGCTCTCGGCCACTACAGAAGCAAGGAAGGTTGCCAAAACCTAAACCCTACAGATTTAGTAGGGTTTAGGTGTCGGGGCACCAAAATTGTTCCATCTGCTAATCCCAACGTTAAAATGGTTGCCCATGTCCCATGAAGCGTCAGTGAAAAGCAAAAATGGACATCCACCGCGCAGACATGCCAACCCCCAAATTTCCCCCTTTTCGTCATAGGGGCATGATGGGGAAATGGAGTGTTCCTCCGTTTCGGCCATGCTAGTGAGTTCACAATGTGGTTTGGACTTCGTGCATGAATCCAGAGCATCTAAACCTAGGGACCAACTATTATGGCCAATAGAACAAACTCGTCTTGCTATGGGAAACTAGTCGACCTTCCGTTCAACTCACTCCTTGCCAGTGCGCTAGTCCAGATATAGTATGTACTCGGCAATCTAGGCATTTGATCGATCCTCTACTCATCATACATGTGTCTAGGATAACTCTGACCTTCTAAATGCAAATGCAGAGTCAAATTGTTATGTTGTACCTTCTGGCATGCCCGGTCGCATGATGTCCAACTTGTTATGAGCCATCATGATGATGCAAGTTTGGAACCAGTGCCTAGGGAGGGTTTTTTGTTCTCTCTTTTCTATTCTCTCCTTGGACCCTTGAGGAAACCCTGCATGCAAGCTCTCGGCCACTACAGAAGCAAGGAATGTTGCCAAAACCTAAACCCTACAGATTTAGTAGGGTTTGGGTGTCGGGGCACCAAAATTGTTCCATCTGCTAATCCCGACGTTAAAATGGTTGTCCATGTCCCATGAAGCGTCAGTGAAAAGAAAAAATGGACATCCACCGCGCAGACGTGCCAATCCCCAAATTTCCCCCTTTTTGTCATAGGGGCATGATGGGGAAATGGAGTGTTCCTCTGATTCGGCCATGCTAGTGAGTTCACAATGTGGTTTGGACTTCATACATGAATCCAGAGCATCTAATTTACCCTAGGGAACAACTATTATGGCCAATAGAACAAACTCGTCTTGCTATGGGAAACTAGTCGACCTTCCGCTCAACTCACTCCTTGCTAGTGCGCTAGTCCAGATATAGTATGTACTCGGCAATCTAGGCATTCGATCGACCCTCTACTCGTCATACATGTGGCTAACTCTGACCTTCTGAATGCATCCGTAGAGTCAAACTGTTATGTTGTACCTTATGGCATGCCCGGTCGCACGATGTCCAACTTGTTATGAGCCATCGTGATGATGCAAGTTTGGAACCGGTGCCTAGGGAGGGTTTTTTTGTTCTCTCTTTTCTACTCTCTCCTTGGACCCAGGAAACCCTGCATGCAAGCTCTCGGCCACTACAGAAGCAAGGAAGGTTGCCAAAACCTAAACCCTACAGATTTAGTAGGGTTTAGGTGTCGGGGAACCAAAATTGTTCCATCTGCTAATCCCACCATTAAAATGGTTGCCCATGTCCCATGAAGCGTCAGTGAAAAGGAAAAATGGACATCCAACGCGCAGACGTGCCAACCCCCAAATTTTCCCCTTTCTGTCATAGGGGCATGATGGGATGCAAGTTCAGAATGCGGTTTGGACTTCATGCATGAGTCCAGAGCATCTAATTTACCCTAGGGACCAACTATTATGGCCAATAGAACAAACTCGTCTTGTTATTTACATTTAGTATTATGTGTATGAACTTCACCATCTTCCCCTTCTAGAAGCCTTATGTAATCTCAAAATAGTACATTTAGTAGTATGTGTATGAACTTCACCATATTCCTTTCTAGAAGCATTACCTAATCTCAAAATATTGCATTTAGTGGTATATGTATGCACTTGACCATCTTCATTTTCTAGAAGCCTTATCTAATCTCAAAATTGCATTTACTAGTATATGTGTGAACGTTACCATTTTGTTGCAAAGAACATAGGTGAACCAATGGGGGGATGTTCATATGTGCATGAGCATTATAATAGAGCAACATTGGCATAACACTCTAATGCATGACAAACACTTTATAAGAATCATGGCAACATTTCAAGTATGTGCAGGGAATCAATTGGGTCATTGTCAATGCCAACAAGGTGTACTCAATGATCCCGAAAAAGGTAAGGGGCCTTGTGCTATAGGACGCAACTCCACAAAGACATGTGGAATGAATCATATCTCGAGATAATATTTCCCTAAGATTTATGTGACATTAGATTTTTTCTTCAAAAGCGTGGGTTCTAGAGTCCCATAAAAATTAAAATTGTGTCTACAACAAGAAATCATATCTATATCTTAATGTATAAATTAACTTGGACTATTGGCAACGAACTACCTTAGAAGTACAACATGTTTTTTAATCCTTTACAATACAAAATTAATATGAAGCTATAGATAGAAGTCAAGGAGTAGAAAAATTCGTACGCTAAGGACATTGGAAAAAAAAATGCAAATATTAGATTCGATAGGCCTAATGTTGTTTCGACATGCAAAGGCAAGGCAAAGACACATATTTGTTACGACATGCAAAGGCAAGGCAAAGACACAATATTTGTTTTCCAATATTTGTTTTCCAAGCGGGCTATGTCATTTTTTTTTCCCAAATAAAATGTTCAGAGAGCTTCTAATGTCGACGGCATGGGGAAAACGGCTGATGGTGCAGCCGTTACACATGAATCGAGCTCCATTTTCTTTCGAGTTTTTCTATGCAGTAGGGTTTAGAGTGTGGGTGTTGTTTTGGGATCATAGGAATCCGTCAAAGAAAGCTTGCATCCAGCATTTCGATCACAGGTACTTCACATTCTCTGCCCTTCATTTCTTGAATTGTTAGAGAACCATCTAGATGGAAAGTGCCAATGTATTTCTTTTAAAATAATCTTACTTCATTATATCAGCCTGTGCGGGCAGTGCATCACAGTTATGAACCATAGACTCTATTCTTTTGATGGTGTTTGTAGAACTGCCATGATTCACGCTCCGAAAAAATCCCCAGGCTCTATAAGCACATCCAATCTTTTTTGCCACTGCTTCCTCTACTCTCTATCTAATCATGTACAAATAATAGTGGCAAGTAGAAGTAATCATCTTGTTCACATAATCTTGATAATCAGAAACTGTGTTGTGCTTAAATTAGCAAAGTAACTGCTACTTTTGGAATCTAATTAAACTTTCATAATAGCAGTCTATTAATATTCTAACTCTTCTATATATGTGAGTGGTTGATAAGATGCAAAACACAGTTTATAAATGCAATAGATTATTGCCTTAGCTTTGATTGACTAGTGTAGTGTGGATTTCATCAAGTTAATTTAGTGTGCATCAGAGCAGTGTAGACAAAAAGAGATATTTATGCTTACTATATTTAAAAATCAGCATTTTCCTAGTTTTATATTGTTTTTTTCTCTCTCATAGATTATGGATCTCGAAATACCTTCCATCTCAATTGTTTCAAGGTGGCAGCTGAAGGATGTATATGTGCTCGGTTTTCATCTCTTCCTTCTGAGAAAATCACAGATTTAATTGTGGAAAATGAGGTCTCGAAGAGAGGGAAGTCATGGAAATCTGTGACGAGGTAAATCAGCGATCTCAAATTAGCTTTAATTTGGTTGTTGGAATGATATTAATTATTGTAGATTTGACATGCATGCATATGTAAATTTCTGTACCAACATGTTTGAGCAGTTGGAGAATCTTTGATTTTAAATTGCTTTTCGAATCAGTCTTCCTCCCATTGTGTAAGTTGAATCATACAGTGGTGATGATCATAGCGGCCCGTCATTTTGTTTATGTAAATCATCCTTCTTAGCAAGCCCCGTGATTTGTAAACTATCCTTCATAGCAACCCCATAATAGGTCTGCTGTGCATAGGCTTATGAGCATATGTTTCAGGTCTGGTAGCACAATTGTACAGAAGCTCTTAAATGTGTTACATATTTATGGTTGTTAATGGATCACATGCACATTAGAATGTATATGTTGTATGTGCTGCATCATGTCAGCACTTTCAAATGCTGTATTAGTACATATTTCTAGTTATGCCACTTGGTTGAAAGTGTTATGGTGAACTATTAGGACCATGCATGCAGTAAAGCAGAGCAAAGCATGGCAGCAAGGCATGCTTTTATCGGATTTATCATGAAACATGCTTTTTAGATTTTACGCTTGCTATTT
The DNA here is from genome assembly GCA_021234155.1 of Isoetes taiwanensis. NCBI lineage: Eukaryota > Viridiplantae > Streptophyta > Lycopodiopsida > Isoetales > Isoetaceae > Isoetes > Isoetes taiwanensis. The sequence goes on from JAJEKV010000130.1 coordinate 790,499, forward strand.
AAGCTCAGCCTTATTTTGATTGCATGCACCATGCGCATATCTGTTGTAGAGTGTTTCTGTGGTAAGATAGAACAACCGGGCAGTCTAGTCATGTGAGTTATGGGCTTAGAATTTTCCAGTTTTAACCCCTTGCAAATAGCAGCTTGTTTATATTAAATTGAGGGTTTGATATTTATACTACTGACATGTCAATGATGTATTTTACAGGTGCAAGTCAATGAGAAACTCTTGCATGTGCTAGAAACCATGCCTTATTTGAAGCATAAAATTGTTTCCATGGTGGCGCTTGGCAAGGATAAAGTTAGTGATGTTAGCAGCAAAGACATACTAGCATTCTGCAAAGACTTCAATGGTAAGCAAAAGAATGCATTTCCAAAAATGTCCAAGCTAAATGGGCTAGGACTTTACAAGCGCTTTGCGGTATTATGTGTGAAGCTGAAGGTAGTGCAGATATCCAAAGATGGATGGAAGACACAGAAATTTGATCGTTCGACTGTCATAATTAGGCAAATTTAGCTTTTTAAGGTTCTCACAACAATTTTGGATCTCCAATTGTCATCATAACACTTAATAACATAAATGTAAGCATTTCTATTTTTTGATTTCTATTTACATGTCTGTTTTTAGTTCTGAACCAATTATATCTAGCTAACATATGTCATTTTGATTGGATTATGGTTGGATTAGCAAGTACAATTCCATACATTCTCTTTCTCTTAAACCGACAATGATATATATGCAAATTCCATTGGATTAACAAGCACTAAACAATACATCTATTTCTCTCAAAATGGCAATGGTTTATATAAATAAATAAGCTTTGGTTTTGTGAACAATTTATTGTTGGTTCTACACGCCATTACTACTGCTTTTATGAGAAAACCAATATGAGGTAGCGAGGTAAACCTAAGTTATTTTAATTTGTACCATGTAAACTAAAATTGATATGTAAAATAAAACAGCATTGGTTTGCTTTGAACACAAGATGTTTAAAGATGGAAAGCCATTATCTATACTTTGATAGAAAACATACATTATCTTTGGTAGTAAACTTGAATACTTATCACATAAGGCAACAATTGCTCATATGAAAAGACATTGATGAGTTCATACAGCAATTATTGTGTGAAGTGCATAGATACTTCAAGCTAAATCCACTAGTAGTTTACAAATAAGACATGTCTTAGTTTTTTTACTAAGTTGATACCAAATATTAATTCAAAACATAATTGGCTTACCTCGTCCATAAAATACTTTGAAGATGCAAAGCCACCACTGTATTTAGAGATAACATGTTAATCGTTTTAATAAAGAACTTAAAGCCTTTATTCTATGCAAACACTGGTGGTTTACAAATGGAATATCTTGCAATTTTCTTACTAAACTAAATTCGAAACATAATTGGCTTATCTCCAATACAAAATAGTTTGAAGATGCAAAGCCACCACTATGTTGAGAGATAAAGTGTTACTTGTTTTCATAAGAAACTTGAAGCCTTTATTCGACGCAACATCAATGATTCATGCAACAAGATATTAATGAGTTGATTCGGAGACCACAATGAGTTGCCCAATTCTTTAAAATTAAAGACACTAGTGGTTTACAATCTATACTATTAGTTGAGCCACATATCACCTGGCCACAAAACATAGCAATAAACCAAGAGAATTGACCACCCTAAGGAACCATGGTAATAAACTATACCATCAAACCACAATGAGAAAGAATAGGTACTTACTATGTGGATATACCACATTAAAAAATCTTAAATACAAATCATGCTATTTAACTCCATCTAGTTATTCAACATATTAACCCACAAAGTAATATTAGTTTATCCTAGTTGTGTAACACAAAAAGTAGCAGAGAAAACTAATAACAATTTTTTTTGGGGGGCCTTGTGTTGGATACAGACCACCAGAGCCTCCAATATGTATTCACGCAACCACACCTCAACCTAAGGCAGAGGAGGTGGATGGAGTTCCTTGAAGAGTATGACTTTGATATAGTCTACAAGCCAGGGAAGCTCAATGTGGTAGCGGATGCGCTTTCAAGGCATCCCCTGACAACTAGAGTGCATTGCAACGCAATTTCGACCCTCTCCAGCGACTTTGGTAAGAGGATCGAAGAGTCCTTGCCAACGGATGTGGATTTCAAGGAAGTATGGGCAAGCCTCTCTAAGGAGGCTAGAACAGATAAGGAGCGGGAAGCCTTTAAACATTATAAGAAGGAAGACAACCTGTTATACCATAAGAACAAGTTGTCGCGTGCCGAATCATCGGTGTAAGGAAATTGATCCTCCACGACACGCTGCAATGACCCAATAGGCGGCCATGCGGGATTCATGAAAACATATTTCAAAGTCGCAGCGCCTATTATTGGCCGGGAATGAAGAAGCGGTAGCTCGCTACATCAAGGAATGCCCGGCTATGTCGTGAGGCGAAGGCCGAGCAGCTTAAATTCCGGGAGCTTTAGAGCCATTAGCGGTGCCAAACGCTAAGTGGGAGGTGATTAGCATGGATTTCATCACAGGACTCCCAAGGACCGTAAGAGGGAAAGATGCTTTGATGGTAGTAGTCGACAAGTTGTCGAAAATGGCACATCTGTGATACGGCTATGGACCACAAATAAGCTCTTCGCCAAAGAGATCTTCGTGCTTCATGGCATGCCAAGGGAGATTATCTCCCATTGGGATCCAAGTTTAGTAGTTTTTTTGGCAAGACCTCTTTTGCATAATCCGCACGGCTATCCATGAGCCGCGACATATCATCCTCGGACCGGATGGCCAAACGAGCGGACCAACAGGATTTTAGAGGACATGCTACTAAACTTTGTCCGAATAAGCAAGGTATGTGGGAAGAATTTATTCACTTGGTGGAGTTTGCCTATAATAGCACCAAGCAGGAATCATCCCAAATGTCGCCATTTATGATCAATTACGGCTATCAGTGCCTAACTCCAGATACTTGGCACAACCCCGTGTCAAAAGTGGAAGTTTCGCAGCCAGATGTTGGCCGATATAAAAAGCAGCTTTGTAGAAGAAGTTCGAGGGTATCTGGCCGGCAAGCAAGAAGTCGTAAAAAGCATCGCCGACAAGCATCGAACGAAGAGAGTTCAAAGTTGGAGATGATGTTTGGCTCAAGATCAAGGTGAAGCCGTGGCTTCGAGGATCGGGAATTGCAAGAAGCTTGCTCCAAGGTGGGCTGGACCTTCGGAATAGTCAAGAGAGTAGTTAATCAATCCTACAAGCTAGACTTGCCAAAGACACCTAAAGATTCATAAGGTCTTCCACGTGAGTTTGTTGAAGAAACATACTCCAAATCTAGACGAAGTCTTGGACACTCCGACGTTGTTGGAAATGGCCGGAGGAGCAGCTGAAAATAGTTCCGAATTGATTCTTGATAAAGCTTTCAAGAAAAACGAGGAGATCGAAATTCCTCCAAAGATTTGGTCAAGTGGAAACACTTACCGTTGGAAGACGCGACGTGGGTACTTAAGAAAGATTTAGTAAAGCATACCAGCAGTTTATGGAGCAATGGGGCGGCAAGGTCATCTCCTCAAGAAATCATTTCCCAGCATGTCGATATGTGTAGATTAAGTCTATGTGTAGTTAAGATTAATCACGCGATGCAACCTATGCTAGGTATGGTGCATGCGTGTTATCGATGATGAGACCACTACTGGTGATCTCTAGGGTGGTGTAATGTCAATGTAGGCATGACCGCGTTTTCGCTTGGGCGAGTGGAAGGTAGATTAGAAAGTCTACTTCTGTCCCACGGAAGTAGACGACCTCGAGAGAAAGGAGGTCATGAAGGAATGCACTGATAGGAAAAGCACCTCTAGCCCCATATATGCTTTGATAGGAGGAATCAGGCCTTCACGCCCCATATATCTGGGGAAGGACCTATCCTCCACGCGGGCAACTAGGGTGTAGGCATGGCCGCATATAGGCATATAGGTCTTTGTCTCCACGGCCATAATGGAAGATTCACCCTCTTCCTACGCCGGGAGATTAGCCATGCATCCATGTAGATAGGTGGGGTGGTCACCATATAACCAAAATTTTATTAATAATTAAATGATACTAACGTAGTGTCGACCTGCAGGCCAATAGAGCGCTCCGGAGGGCAAGGAGGTCGAGCTACAAAGACTTGCAACACAAATTTTGTTGGAATGTGTTGCAAGGAATGAAGAGTACCTCGGACGTTAATTTTAATCTTGATAAACTTAATTGTCATGTTAAGTGAAATTTTGAGTATCCCGTTTTTAATGGTGTATGAATCGATAAGTTATTTCATAATATAATGGTGTGATAATGTCCTAAAAATATTACCTTAAGGTAATCTTAATAAATGTGTAAATACTATAGTAGTTATCGTATGTATTAGGTTGATTGCAGGTTAGGATGATCCCAAGGTGGGGAGACCCACGATGCTGCGGACAGCATCATTTCAAGGTGGGGAGAATGTGACGTTCCAGGACAGATGACGGCCCCGGACGCATATCTCATCTTGCCTAAATCCGCCGCATTACCGCCACTCCGACCGGACGGTACGCTAACGTGTAGCCAGGTGGGTAGCCCTAGGGGGGCAACTTGCCAGAAATATGTGCAACTATTAATGTGCACATTTTCCAATGTACACATTAATGTGGGCACACATTTCCATGTGGACACTTCATGCCAAGTGGGCCACACCCATAGGTGCATTTAATGTGCACATGTCCCAATGTACACATTCATTAATGTGCACACGTTTCCATGTGGGCACATTTGGCCACCTAAGCCTTAAAGGCAAGTGGGCCCATTGCCAATTATCCCACATGCCAAAAGGGGATAATTGGAAACCCTAGCCAACCCCCTTGTCTATATAGGGTGGGAAACCCTAACTTGCCCATTTTCGTTTTTAGGGCTTTAGAACTCTGTTTTGGCTGCCTCAACAGCCAAAACCGCCTCCCAGACTCTGCCTGGGAGAATTGCACCCTTAGTTTCCCTTGATTCGAGCGTTTCAGCAGGATGGTCGAGCTCAGGTCAGGAGGAGCCCCTCAAGGATCAGGTATTGAGCCAATTAGATAGTCTAAACCCTATTTCAGTCATAGAATCAGTAGGTTTAGCCTCTTAGATTGCCCATAGCAGCTCTCTAGATCTCTAGATAGCAGATTCTAACTAAAGAACCTAATTCTATGTTGTAGATTAGATCTAGTTCTTTAGTTCTCTGTGAAGTATATGGATGATGTATCTCTATGAACTCCTTGTATTGGGAAGGGGGGTAGAGACCTAAAGCTTTGTAGTTGATGCTCCTAGAGTAGCCTCTCTAGCACACTGTAGATTCGGCCTGTGCACAAGAGCCACACCGGGTTGTGGGTGAAGGGGCCAGACTGGCTAAGAAGGAGGTTCATGTCCTGACTCTTGAACGATCCCTCTGGTGTGTAAAGCCTACCAGGGATCATTGTGACTAGGTCTAATGGCTTGCCACTGCATGTGGGCAAGGCATGGGCTCGACACCCGTGAAGTGGTGTTCACTTTCCAGTGGGTTCAGTCGAATAAGGGCAGTGGCCCTCTAGTCGCCTTGAGTCAGCATGTAGATCTCTGGAGGGAGTGATCCCTACCTGCCCCATCGGAACTGGGAGGATGAACCCAGGAATAGCCCTTTTGGCTATGCATCCTGAACTCTGATCAGTCCCGACACTTTTCAGCCCACTCTGTAAAGTGTGCACAGGAGGGGCGGATGGAGTGGACAACCCTATGCCATGTTCATATGCCAGCCAAATCCATTGCCATGAATTCTGTCTGCAATGAACTCTGGAGACCCAAGCCGTCAGTCACCCCCTTGAGTCTGAGCCTTGGGTAGGATTCCCCGTATGTATTGTGCTCACCTTGTTTATGCAGATGTGATGGACCACCCTTCGAGGTGGATATGTTCTTATGTTACGTACTGACATGTATGTTTACGCTTCCGCAGCTAGGTGAGGGAGACGGGGTAAAATGACCCCTTCACTCTTCCCACTGGAACCCGTCATGGTTGCAGTGTCATGTGGAGGGCCCTGTATCGGCACGGAGCTGGTATGGGGGATGAACTCCTGTTTGCATACGGTGAGGGCACCGTATGCGAGTAGGGGACGTCACACAAGGTATTGAGAGATTGCCTCTACCTCTAATGGCAACATACCAACTTCAGCAAGCATCATGGCATATGGTGTTTGGAGTTTAACTCCGAGCTCATCCATTAGATAGCGCCTTTGGACTGCTTCTATATCTTTCCACTTTTTTCTTGCTAAACCCGGTCCCCATATCTGGCATCCATACAATATTACAGGCATAACTAAAGCTCGATATAAATGAAGCCGCATGGACCAGTCCCATAGCTGAATTGTTCTACATTTAGCTTGCATTGCGTATAAAGCTTTCTTTCCACCAACAACTCTCTTATCTCAATTTGTATTCCATCTGTAATTTTCTGTTATCTCAATTCCCAAATATTTATAGCTATGAAATGTTCAATGGGCTTACCTTTAATCTGAAAAACATGTTTTTTCCTCGTGCCAAACATCATAATTTTTGTCTTGTCTAGATTGACTGCCATTCCTGCTTGATCGCAAAAGGATGATAGCACCTCTATATGTTGTTGCAAGCCTTCTGCTGTTCGTGCAAGGAGCACTATGTCATCTGCATATAGAAGAAGCATGATAAGGTATCCTGCGAGCACTACTCCGTCATAGCAATTTCTGTTAAGCCACCCTTCTACTTCATCAATATAGATGCCAAATAAAGTTGGAGATGCAGGACAACCCTGTTTAACACCAACATTACTGATTATTTGCTTATCACATTTCTTATTCAATGGAGTGCTCAATTCCGCAAGCACTTGCTCATATAACCTTGCTACAACAAGTTGCAGTCCCTTAGGAACATTAATAGCATCTAATCTACCCATAAGTTTTTTTCTGGGTACAGTATCAAATGCCCTTTTCAAGTCTACAAAGCATGCATACATTGCCCCATTTTATTCCTTAGACTTCTCAATGGCTACTCTTATTGTCGCTAGATGGTCTGTAGTGGAGTAACCTGTACGAAAGCCGGCTTGCCCAATAGCTCTGATATCTTGCTCCTCAGCCCATCTAGATAAGTTATGTTCCACCGATGTCCCAAAAAGCTTTGCCATATGATTGCTTATCATGATTGTGCGGTAGTTGCTTGCTTTTGTTTTATCCCCACCTTTATGAATAGGGACAATACGACTTAACTGCCATTCCTTCGGGAATCCCAAAGCCATAACTGAGTTAAACAACTCAGTAATCTCATTCACTACTGCATTTCCTGCCCATTTTATCATCTCCGCTTTAAGCCCAGCTATGTCTGCAGCCTTACCATTTGCAAGCTTTCTGATGGCCTCTCCTATATCCTCTGATGTAAATATGGGGTCCAATGTCATGTCTCCTATATCTATAGGCAGCTCATCTGCTTTAAATAATAGCTCCTGTGCATAGTTATATAAATCAAAGGCATCTACTTCACTTTTTGCCGTATATGACGTATTCAACTGTTTCCAGAAGTCCTTTGGCAATGTAAGAGCTTACTATAAAGCTCAGTTTGCCGCATTTTCAAAAATATAGTCTTCTTCCTCTTAAGTAACTTGCGGTATTCTTTTAAGTGCTCTTTCTTTTGCAGTCCCCATAATATCTTAAGCTTCCCTCTCGCTATCTGACATTCTTCATCAAACCAAAGCTTATCTCTTTTTTTCTTTTCCTCTTGTGTAGAGAAAATATCTCTTGCAGTATCTAGCATTAGATTTTGCAGATTCTGGCAGCAAAGATGCACATCACCAGGTGGATTCCAAGTTTTAAGAGCTTCTGTCATAGCTTGCGCATACATGTCACGCTTAGCATAGTCTAACAACATATTCAATTTGCTGCTTGAGTGGCGTTTCTGTTTCTGTGTATGAAAATATTGCCTTCCTAATTTCAGCTTAAATAGCAATGCACAATGCTCTGATTCTGGGCATTCTTCCACCATAAAATCACTTATCAGCCTCGATGCTGTGTGTACATCTGTCACTACATAGTCTACAACATCTTTGTTTCCATTTGTCATCTTATTTGTAAAAGTATGTGTGGCCGGGTATCTCATGCATCCATTTAACAAGAGCAAATCAAAACAATTGCATAGCGAAAGTAAATGCTTACCCATTGTGTTAATGTTTGTATCATCCGTGGCGTCTCGCCAATCCTTGCCTGCTATCTCCCATGCCTCCTTCTCCACGGATCCATAAAGGATCTTTGCTCTCGACTACTTGCCATGATGCTTGCAAATTTCTGATGGCGTGCATTAAAATCTCATGTTAAAATTCATTGACCCAATTTGTGAATATAGAGCAATGTCTGCGCTTAGATGGACAAATGGATCTTGTTGTGAAAGCCCTTCATGCTTGTAAATCTTTGAAGCTTGCAATGGCACAAAATAACACAAACATAGGAAAATTGTTCTTGGCTGACTCTTTATTTCCAGCCACATATACTGTAGATGCTCACATGTCTTTTTGATACTGATTAAAGGGACAAATTCAGATTTAGCATAGCATGCTAAGCCTCCTTCCCCTCTACCCAATCCTGACGGTCGTTCCTTTGATGTCATACTAACTAACTGGAAACCTTTTGGTGTGAGCAGATTCCTCGCTTCGTGTGCCCATGTTTCTACTAAAAGCAACAGATCTATTTTCTCCCAAAGTATTTACTGTGGCGTAATTGATTTGATGTCACTAAAACCTCCAATGTTCCACGCACAGATACGTAGGGTCTCTAATTCCTAACTATTCTTTGGAGAGTACTTGCGGTTTGTCAAGACAGCCACATCTCCTTTCATGAAAGCCCAAAATCCGTCATCACGGTGTTGTTTTACTTTAGCCCATTATTTTCATATTGCATTCTCTCTTTTGCCTTTACGCCTTCTCATTTAAGAAATTATCAATAATTTCTTCCTCGAGGTTCTTGGAATGCCTGAATTAGAAACAAATTCCAATATTATTTTGACATCTACGCTTTGCTCTTCTTGTAACATCAAAAGCTTTTGATTTTGTTCTTGCAGCTCTCTATTACGTGTTTCTAACGACTTTTCTTTGCTTTCTCTAAGTTCTTCCAATAAGAATTGGATAAGTTACGTTTCATAGTTACGGATCCCGGTATGTCCAATTGGTGCCCCCGGATATGCGTGCTACGGAGGTAGTGCTTTCGATGGAGCTTTCAGCCCGATTTGGGTCTAATAGAGGGCGGATTTGGAACCGACTAGCTTTTCTATCCATTTGCCCATGATGCTCACGATGGTACAGTTCGCGATTAGCTTTTCGGGATGCTCACGGTGGTACGATTCGATATTTAAACACAGGATGTTAGGGATGCTCACGATGTTCTTGGCAGTCCGGTCTCCGATGGCTTTTGGTCGGTTAGGTTTTCATAGAAGCCTACTTTGATCGCCCAATGATGCCTGACTAATAATCCCGTCTTATCCATATAATGGTATAGACTCGTAGCATCTCACGATGTCTGCCACCCACATAGAACTTATCTGTTGGGGTAAATTAACCACCAGATCTATATTGGAATCTATCCACCAGAATGATCTAGTTTGAGCGCCCCTAAATCTTTTGATTTTTGAGTCTAGTGTCCAACACATCTCTTTGAAGACAGGGACCATTGATTATATAATTGTCGTGATGCAGTTAGCCATATTTGAGAAGATACAGCTGGATGCATTAGTTAGCCACATGTACTTCTTTTTATGGACCTTATATGTTGCCATTAGATAGGGTAACCCTAATTTTTCATCAATATATACCTTATCAAATGTTTTCATTTGATATAGGCAAATCAATTTTATTGCTATAGGTGAACTAGGGCAACCATCCTCATCATAGCACATAGCAAAGTCCGGGCTTTGAACTCTTCTTATTGCCAATCTCCAGATATGATTCTTACAGATAAAGACTGGAGTATTCTCAGCTTTATCTGCAGCAGAAATATATTATTGTTCTTGTGACCACTTTTTCTTCTCGTCACATTCCAAAACGTAGGGTCTTATAGGGATCCTTATCCTTTTTCTTTTGTCCCATTTTACCTCTTGTACCAATTGTTTAATTTTCCATTTGATATAAGTATTTGTTTTCTCGATCCTCGAGGTATTAAACTCCCCAAATTGGTATTTAAGAAACTGTATAGTATTCTCCCATGCTTTTATTATTTCCCTAATAACAAGTCCCACATTAGGTTTCCTAAGGGGGATATGATTTAGGCCATACTTTAACTCATTCCTTGTATGACATATATCTATGGAGAGTTTGTAACATGTTTACTTCCATCATCTCCACTTTCAAGGAACGGTTTGAACCATGCCATGTGTTCACATTGGCAGCTCAAGTTATCCAAGCATTAGAAATTACAAAACGTATCTTTTGGTTTATACCAAGAGGATTTAATGCTTGGGAAATATTTCCATCCATACACTATTGTATTCAATACTTTGGGATCCTCAATCCCTAAGCCATCTAAGGAACAAGTGATAATAATTTTTTAACATTGTCTAGTTCCATGATCCTATTAACATACAATAGGTGTATGTATGAGGAATCACTAGCCTTATCCTTGACAATTTTAAATCTCCCCATAGATAATAATAGAGATTTGGAAGCCATACGTATTTCCTGCATGACGTTCATATGAACTTTATTAAAAATGAAAAAACCTTTTACATTGCAATTAATGACCAATGCCATATCTAATTTCCCCATGTATAGTTCAAGTTGTTGGGTCTCAGAGGTGAGTAATTTTGGTCTTGCTGTTGGTCCATAGATAGAGGGGTACTGCCGACCATTTGAACACTTTCAGAAGAGTTCCCATTCTCTTTCTCCATCTCCTTCATAATATGACCTAGTACGTCTTCCAGTAGGTGTAGGTGGGTATATATATTACTTGTTTATCTGTTATCATATCATATATCATAAAGGTATATCATAAAACTTTGGTATATGATGTGTTTGATTCGTACATGCCCGGATGCCGTCCGTTTAAGGTGGGGCCAGTGGGGTAGGATATCTCTAAAAGAATAATAGAGGGTTTCTATGCTTCTATAACTGCTCTGCAGCATACTCCTTGGAAATTGCCTGAGCCTCTGCATCCAGAGTAATCCCTTTTAATTTAGGGTTCGTACCATCAGGTGCAATATTTGAGGTTCTCTCATCACCTTTAAGCATAGGATAAGCTTCTCCATTAACGAGTTTAAGATCTTTGAATTGTTCCAAAACAAGCTTGCACATTTCTATATCTCTTTTATCGGATTCAGCAAGTTCCCATAGTTTGGTTTCGAATGACTTCAATCGTTGAAGTACATTTCCACCATTTCTGTAAATATGGAACATTTGGACCCAATGTGAAGCATCAAGATTACTCAATATGGAAAAATCATTATCCGTTAGGGAATGTTCCCTATGCATGATAATATATTCATAAAGGCGTATGCGTCTATCATGAGGACCATAATAATGCGTATAATAGGGCTAGGTACCCATAGATTTTCATCATTATCCGATATTCTTAAGATGGAGTTCCATAACAGTACCATCTCCCACCTCTTAGGATTATACAAAGAACCACACAAGTTAGTAATAGAAATTATTCCCCTAGTTAAAAACTGCGAATATAAAAAATCATCTATCAAGTATAGATATGCCCATGCGAATGTCATGGGGCATTAAGGTGGTAACACAGAGGGTCATATAAATATGTATGTATATATATTTCTTTAATAGCAACCTTCCCCTTTTAATTTGGGGATCTATACATTGACAGAGGCAAAAAACACTTTTTATCTAGGAAATTAAAAAACTTTATTTTGAAACCAATATAACCCATGTGTGAAGCATGCTGATTATTCGTTCTAGTCTTAGATTAATGGCTCCCGAATCCAAGTGGGAAAAGCTGGTACCTGCCACCGTCACAAGACAGAACATGTGTTAGTACAGGTGCCAGTATGTGGAAGACAGGTGTCAATGCTTTTTATAAAACCCCCCTTGCTATCGGTGTCGAGGAATCAAGGAAAATCTAGACCTAGATCTAATCGTACATGCTTCGTTTATCTATTATGAGCCACCCCATCTACTTACTAGCTCATTATGAGTTTAATGCAAGTACACAATTCAGACCTAAATAAGCCTAAATTATAAAATTATAAAATTATGGACCAATAGAAACCTCTTACATATTTAATACTGACTTTACCATAAAAGTACCTGACGTCAAAACCATAGATCCATTAATTGGTTCTCTAACTTGAATATTGATTATCGTCAATATGCATCCCAATTCAAGGCTCCTCTTCCATTTCCATATAAAGCTGGATTCATTGGTTATTTTCTTCCACCATTTTTAACAAGTCCAGATGCTCTAGTAAAAATATGACAAATCATCGTCTCAGTTTAATACATAACAATCTGTCATTTATAATCTGTCAGAATATTTCTGCAATTCTCAGAGATAGAACATGCACAAGTGGTCAGTTTCTACCTTGAATACCATTTTAACAAGTTAGATGGATATAAAACTCATTTTAATAAAAATTCTTTTATGTTGCAATATACTTTATAGAACATGCCCATGCTACGGAAGCCTTATATCTCGGATGCAAGGTTGCAAGCTTAAAACTTTACCTTGTCTTCTTCCTTCGAAGAAATATTAACATTAATCTGCTGAGAAATCAAAGTAACTCACAGATAGACAATGAACAATTGTTCGATATCTACCTCAGAATGTTTCTGCAGAAATTAATGCTTGGAAGAAATTCTAAAGGGCATCGATTGTTCCTTGTAAGCTGACCTCTTTGGAAATCCGATCCGAGCATAAGGTTCTTCTGAACCTAGTCCATTTTCTTGCGCAATAATAAGGTTACTAGTAATAGTGCCCAGCGTTGCTGGGCTAACATTTGGAACTTGACAAATGTCATGTGTACTGTCGTTGAATTAAAAGTTGCTAAATGTGAGACTACGTCAAGACACTGTAGATATTATCCTATGCTTCTAAAAGGTCATCATCCCAAATGTGAGACTACATCATGACACTCTAGATATTATCCCCATACTTCTAAAAGGTCATCATCCCATAACCCCATGCCCATAATCCCATGACTTAAGTTGGCGAATGTGAGACTATATCAAATGTACATAGCTTACAATTGTTTATGTTTATGCTTCATATGCCAGGAAGTCTTTATAGACATATCTGGTTTATTCATAACTATGTATTTAAGATCTCTTTAAGATATCCATGTTCCTACGTGAAATTGAGAGTAGGTTGTTTTTTTTTTTGGCTTTCTAGAGTGCCAAGAAGATTGGCATTCAAATGAAACCAAATAAGAATTGAAGAATCAAATCACATTGAATTAGAAGCTGCTAATAGGGCATGCCTTTTGCTATTATTATATATGTTGCAAATGTTGGACGTAGACCAAGAAGATTGGGATTTAAGTGGAACCAAATAAGAATTTAAAACTCAAGATGTTGAAGTAGGTCTAAAAGTTCTTGGGTGCCACAACGTGCAAGCTGTTGAACAAAATTCTAAATTTGAAGGTAGATAAAACAAACACTCAAACATTTTTATACTTGATATAGAGCCCAAAAGAACAACTTTTCATTTAAGCTTTGTAGCTTTATTTTGAATATGACAATACAGCAATAAAAACTAATCTTCCAAACCAGACGTCTGTATCCCATCGAAATTTAATAATGCATATGTTGCCATTTTCCAGGACTTAATGGATCAAACCTTGATATGGTGTTTGTAGCTTGCAAAAGGAGCTATTCCATCTTCTCCAGCAACCAAAGAACCGTGACTTTTTAGTGCTTAGGTCTGCAACTATGTACTATGATCTTAAAAGCTGTCTTCAAGACACGGTGAAAGGAATGCACCTGAGACAAAACATAGAATTTTGCAACTTTATTTTTCAGAAGAAAGCAAACTTTGTGCTGCTGACACAATGAGAAATTGGTTAAACTAATATTGGAAGCTTTATTTTGGGTAGCAGGAACAAAGTACCATTTATCCATGTGGCGAAGTTGAAGATGCAAGCAAGCTTCCCTTATCAACCCGATGCTTGTTCATGATCGACTTCGATCGAGTAAGATTCCTACGAATTAAAAGGCGAATCTACATAGATCGGCTAGTGGTGATTCCGTGGTGACCCAGCGGACAATATCTAGCGAGAGATGCGAGGCGTGATTGGACCGCCAATATTTGACATGGCTGGAAAGATTTACCAAGCTTGGGGGAATATGGATGGAAGGCAAAATGACAAAGAGAACATAAGACTACTCACTTGCATCCGTACATCCGTCTTCTCTTTACAACAGCCTTTGCAAGAACAATTTTTGCTTCTGTTCACGGAGAAATGACCACAGATTTGTTGGGGTCCACATAATGCCGAGGATTTAGAAAAAAAAATGGCTGAAGGTACATTGATACGTCTGTTTGTTTGTTACATTGTGCATTCAAGCATGACATAGGAAAGGAGAGATATCATGCTTAATGCGGTTGTTGCTCAAAAATAGTCCACCAAGAAAGCTAATGTCTTGCTAAATTTGCAGAAATAGAAAGAACAAAATTATTGTGCGGTTATGTTACTTGAGAAGAACAAAATCTTCCTATGGCTTTGTCTTCATAACCTCACCAAGAGATATTAAGAACCGATTAACTCATATGCCCACAAAGAACTAAGATAACCATTATGCTCTTTATGCGCTCCCGGACGAACTAAAAGGTAACAACACCATCAAAATTACCGCGATAGGCTTCTTGGGAGGAAAAAATGCGAATACGAAGCCAAGGGAAATGCAAATTCATGGCTAGCTTGTTCAGCGATCTATAAGGCTAAGCGTAACCCGGGCCGACATTAAGGCCTTGCGCCAAAGAGATATTGTAGCAGCACTTACCTCTAAATCAACTCCGTCAAAAGCTGGCGTTGCGACTTTCCCGTCATGTAAAAGTGGCGCATTGCTTACGTCGGTTGGAGGGTATGAAGAACCCTATGCGGCAAGGCTTGATCATAGCCCGATCTTTCTTTGCCCAATGATCTTTGCTGCCCAATGGCTTTGTTTGCGGCAACTGCAAATTGATATCGGTGTGTGTCCTTGTAAATAGAAGCATACCTTTGCAATCAAAGCTCACGAAGCATCCCTTTGCAAGAACCCTAATATGATAGCAGTGTCTATTGCAAATAACCTTCATCTTCATCGTGGGCCCGCGATTGCCATAGGCGCCCATGAACCCTAGGCAAAAGAAAAAACCAAGTTGCCGCCTTCGCGAACCCTAGGCAAAAAAAAAAAAACCATCTAAAGAGACTGACGTGGCATCATCTCCTCCATTGGCTTGATCAAATCTGGGCCGCCCAAATTAGGGCTGGGTCCAACACTTACACAATAATAAGATAAGATAGCACTGGCTAATTTTTCTGTTGGATGCTAATTGTATAAACTGTACACACTTGAATGGGAGCGATCTTCTTTTATCAAACCTCGTTGTAATGTATGATCCATCTGTTTGGTTAACAACTTGGATATGTATATTCAAGAAATTACATCTGGGAAGTGCAGCATTATATTGCAAGAACATTTGGCCAGTTTCTTCCTTTTTAATTTCTAGGAACTGCAACGGATAAATCCACAATTGATTATTTTCATTTTTAGGTTGTAACAGATCGATAAATATGTCCATAATTGGATTATTCATCGTCCCTAAATCATCCATGTATCTAAAAGTTCCTTGAAACAAGGTTAAAAATTCTATTCCCAATTTAGCTAATCTCTTTATGAAATTATACTCATAGAACACCATAGTGGAGAACAGGAGAATCCCATAGGGATTCCTCTAATTTGTTTCCATACTCTATCCCCCACTTGTACACAACAATTAGTGAGTAGATAGTTATTCATAGCAATGAGTTCTTCCAGAGTAATCCCAAAGAAGTATTCCGAGCTTGGAATATTCTTTCTCTTACAAGACCCCATAGTGAATACATAATTTTTGAGGATATTTCAATTGGAATGCTTTATAAAAGAGTGATTCACAAATGGTAATGAATTGATTATTCACGATCTCTTAAAGACCCTACGGTCTAGGAGACGAAATGTTTACATAGTAGGCGCACTTCTTAAAAAACCTTATGACCTAGGCTACTTATTTACTTGTGCATCACGAACAAGCAACATTTCTGTGAGAAAATTTGCTAGCTTCCATGATGGCAACTGAAAAAAAGTATAAATATTCACACAATCTATTTCCTGGATCTTGTGTCGCTCTCTTACAGATGTATAAGCTGCACAACTAAGCAAAACGTGATGCTCATCCTCCACTTCCCCTGTCTGACATACCTGACATATGCGACTGGACCTTGGTAATTTATGCCACCTTCCACACTCGACTTGTAGGTGATGGGAACTAACCCTCATCCGACAAATCTGGTGCCTAGATGACATAGGCAGATGGTCTATCAAATACTGTTGTGCTGTGTACATAACTATGGGATTTATTTCACGTATGTAAAAGTCCATCTTGCCTTGTGGGTTGGCACATAATCTCTCGATCACTTTGGTCCTGACAAGGTCTCGAATAGCTTCTTCTCGTGATGGCATATCGTTCCTACTAATGTTCCATCTTTGCAGCCATAATTTTCCATCTGCATACCAGCCATTTTCCTTGCTTTCTTCCATTGCCTTATATGGTAGCCTTTCATGTGGTAAGGCTTTAACTCTGGTTACATAAACAAGGTATTGATAGATTGCCTCTCCCTCTAATGGCAACATACCAACTTCAGCAAGCATCATGGCATATGGTGTTTGGAGTTTAACTCCGAGCTCATCCATTAGATAGCGCCTTTGGACTGCTTCTATATCTTTCCACTTTTTTCTTGCTAAACCCAGTCCCCATATCTGGCATCCATACAATTACAGGCATAACTAAAGCTCGATATAAATGAAGCCGCATGGACCAGTCCCATAGCTGAATTGTTCTACATTTAGCTTGCATTGCGTATAAAGCTTTCTTTCCACCAACAACTCTCTTATCTACCGCTGTATTCCATCTATAATTTTCTGTTATCTCAATTCCCAAATATTTATAGCTATGAACATGTTCAATGGGCTTACCTTTAATTTGAAAAACATGTTTTTTCCTCGTGCCAAACATCATAATTTTTGTCTTGTCTAGATTGACTGCCATTCCTGCTTGATTGCAAAAGGATGATAGCACCTCTATATGTTGTTGCAAGCCTTCTGTTGTTCGTGCAAGGAGCACTATGTCATCTGCATATAGAAGAAGCATGATAAGGTATCCTGCGAGCACTACTCCGTCATAGCAATTTCTGTTAAGCCACCCTTCTACTTCATCAATATAGATGCCAAATAAAGTTGGAGATGCAGGACAACCCTGTTTAACACCAAGATTACTGATTATTTGCTTATCACATTTCTTATTCAATGGAGTGCTCAATTCCGCAAGCACTTGCTCATATAACCTTGCTACAGCAAGTTGCAGTCCCTTAGGAACATTAATAGCATCTAATCTACCCATAAGTTTTTTTCTGGGTACAGTATCAAATGCCCTTTTCAAGTCTACAAAGCATGCATACATTGCCCTGTTTATTCCCTTAGACTTCTCAATGGCTACTCTTATTGTCGCTAGATGGTCTGTAGTGGAGTAACCTGTACGAAAGCCGGCTTGCCCAATAGCTCTGATATCTTGCTCCTCAGCCCATCTAGATAACTTATGTTCCACCGCTGTCCCAAAAAGCTTTGCCATAAGATTGCTTATCATGATTGTGCGGTAGTTGCTTGCTTTTGTTTTATCCCCACCTTTATGAATAGGGACAATACGACTTAACTGCCATTCCTTCGGGAATCGCAAAGCCATAACTGAGTTAAACAACTCAGTAATCTCATTCACTACTGCATTTCCTGCCCATTTTATCATCTCCGCTTTAAGCCCAGCTATGTCTGCAGCCTTACCATTTGCAAGCTTTCTGATGGCCTCTCCTATATCCTCTGATGTAAATATGGGGTCCAATGTCATGTCTCCTATATCTATAGGCGGCTCATCTGCTTTATATAACAGCTCCTGTGCATAGTTATATAAATCAAAGGCATCTACTTCACTTTTTGCCGTATATGACGTGTCCAACTGTTTCCAGAAGTCCTTTGGGCAATGTAAGAGCTTATTATAAAGCTCAGTTTGCCGCATTTTCAAAAATATAGTCTTCTTCCTCTTAAGTAACTTGCGGTATTCTTTTAAGTGCTCTTTCTTTTGCAGTCCCCATAATATCTTAAACTTCCCTCTCGCTATCTGACATTCTTCATCAAACCAAAGCTTATCTCTTTTTTTCTTTTCCTCTTGTGTAGAGAAAATATCTCTTGCAGTATCTAGCATTATATTTTGCAGATTCTGGCAGCGAAGATGCACATCACCAGGTGGATTCCAAGTTTTAAGAGCTTCTGTCATAGCTTGCGCATATATGTCACGCTTAGCATAGTCTAACAACATATTCAATTTGCTGCTTGAGTGGCGTTTCTGTTTCTGTGTATGAAAATATTGCCTTCCTATTTTCAGCTTAAATAGCAATGCACAATGCTCTGATTCTGGGCATTCTTCCACCATAAAATCACTTATCAGCCTCGATGCTGTGTGTACATCTGTCACTACATAGTCTACAACACTGTTTCCATTTGTCATCTTATTTGTAAAAGTATGTGACAGCGGGTATCTCATGCATCCATTTAACAGTAGCAAATCAAAACAATTGCATAGCGAAAGTAAATGCTTACCCATTGTGTAAATGTTTGTATCCAGCGAGCGTATCTGCCAATCCTTGCATGCTATCTCCCATGCCTCCTTCTCACAGATCCATAAAGGATCTTTGCTCTCAGCTACTTGCCATGATGCTTGAAAATTTCCTGTGCGTGCATTAAAATCTCCTATTAAAATTACTGACCCAAGCTGTGAAAATAGAGCAATGTCTGCGCTTAGATGGACAAATGGATCTTGTTGTGAAAGCCCTTCATGCTTGTAAATCTTTGAAGCTTGCAATGGCACAAAATAACACAAACATAGGAAAATTGTTCTTGGCTGACTCTTTATTTCCAGCCACATATACTGTAGATGCTCACATGTCTTTTTGATACTGATTAAAGGGACAAATTCAGATTTAGCATAGCATGCTAAGCCTCCTTCCCCTCTACCCAATCCTGACGGTCGTTCCTTTGATGTCATACTAACTAACTGGAAACCTTTTGGTGTGAGCAGATTCCTCGCTTCGTGTGCCCATGTTTCTACTAAAAGCAACAGATCTATTTTCTCCCAAAGTATTTCTGCTGTAATTGATTTGATGTCACTAAAACCTCCAATGTTCCACGCACAGATACATAGGGTCTCTAATTCCTAACTATTCTTTGGAGAGTACTTGCGGTTTGTCAAGACAGCCACATCTCCTTTCATGAAAGCCCAAAATCCGTCATCACGGTGTTGTTTTACTTTAGCCCATTATTTTCATATTGCATTCTCTCTTTTGCCTTTCTGCCTTCTCATTTAAGAAATTATCAATAATTTCTTCCTGAGGTTCTTGGAATGCCTGTGAATTAGAAACAAATTCCAATATCTGTTTGACATCTCTGCCTTGCTCTTCTTGTAACATCAAAAGCTTTTGATTTTGTTCTTGCAGCTCTCTATTCTGTGTTTCTAACGTAGCCAGCTTTTCTTTGCTTTCTCTAAGTTCTTCCAATAAGAATTGGATAAGTTCTGTTTCATAGTTACCTGGATCCTGGTATGTCCAATTGGTGCCCTCAGATGTCTGTGCTACCAGAGGTAGTGCTTTCAGTGGAGCTTTCAGCGGACGGGGTCTAATAGAGGGGCCCGGATTTGGAACCCGACTAGCTTTTCTATCCATTTGCCCACGATGCTCATGATGGTACAGTTCACGATTAGCTTTTCAGGATGCTCACGGTGGTACAGTTCGATATTTAAACCTGGGATGTTCGGGATGCTCACGATGTTACTGACAGTCCGGTCTCATGATGGCTTTTTGGTCGGTTAGGTTTTCATAGAGGCGCCTACTTTGATCGCCCAATGATCGCCCCGACTAATAATCCCGTCTTATCCATATAATGGTATAGACTCGTAGCATCTCACGATGTCTGCCACCCACATAGAACTTATCTGTTGGGGTAAATTAACCACCAGATCCATATTGGAATCTATCCACCAGAATGATCTAGTTTGAGCCCCCCTAAATCTTTTGATTTTTGAGTCTAGTGTCCAACATATCTCTTTGAAGACAGGGACCATTGATTGTATAATTGTCGTGATGCAGTTAGCCATATTTGAGAAGATACAGCTGGATGCATTAGTTAGCCACATGTACTTCTTTTTATGGACCTTATATGTTGCCATTAGATAGGGTAACCCTAATTTTTCATCAATATATCCCTTATCAGATGTTTTCATTTGATATAGGCAAATCAATTTTATTGCTATAGGTGAACTAGGGCAACCATCCTCATCATAGCACATAGCAAAGTCCGGGCTTTGAACTCTTCTTATTGCCAATCTCCAGATATGATTCTTAGATAAAGAAACTGGAGTATTCTCAGCTTTATCTGCAGCAGAAATATATTATTGTTCTTGTGACCACTTTTTCTTCTCGTCACATTCCAAAACGTAGGGTCTTATAGGGATCCTTATCCTTTTTTTTTTGTCCTTATAGGGATCCTTATCCTTATTTTAATTTTTATGCTATGATACTGATTATGCCATTGTGGGCTTTATGCATAGAACAAATTATGCTATGGTTGTATCTGAATACTAGCATCTGGAATCTTGAAAGGCTCTTTTGACCTTTTCCATATGGGTCACTTCTAGTTTTCGCCCCGGTCCCGTAAAGCGGGGGCTCTTGCGCTTGGTGAGTAAAGAAGACAAAAAATACAGTTTTTGATTCCCACGGAAAGCATGATTTCTTTATATTTAAACAACAAAACCACCAATCAACCCAAAAAACAATCATCAAAATCAAGATTTTGTTCTGGAATCAAGATTGGGGTTGATCATCAAAATCTGTCAATCTTGATGTATTTCATGTTTTTTGTCTTCTTTAATCTGTTTTGTCTTATTCACATGCGGCTAGTCTGTTTTGGATTATTCACTGCTGGCAGCCCGTTCCGTTTCTTTCGGGACCGGGGGGGTAAACTAGAAACTAGCCTTCCATATATTGATAGAAGTTATTTTACTTACTCCGTGAGGTGGAGGCGGGGCCCGGCCCCTGCTTCTAGTCTTAAGGTCTGCTATGCGGTCCGATCCAGGCGGAAGACATTGTCGGGGGGGAGTTTGGCCGGGCGGCACATCCGTTAAAAGATAACGCAGGTGTCCTAAGATGAGCTCAACGAGAACAGAAATCTCGTGTGTGGAACAAAAGGGTAAAAGCTCATTTGATTTTGATCTTGATGACGGATACAAACCGTGGAAAGCATGGCCTATCGATCCTTTAGTTATCGGAATTTGAAGCTAGAGGTGTCGAGAAAAGTTACCACGCAGGGGATAAGCGGCTTGTGGCAGCCAAGCGTTCATAGCGGCGTTGCTTTTTGATCCTTCGATGTAGGCTCTTCCTATCATTGTAGGAAGGAATTCACCAAGTGTTGGATTGTTCACCCACCAATAGGGGAGCGTGAGCTCGGTTTAGGACCGTCGTGAGACAAAGGTTAGTTTTACCGTGACCGATGCACTTTTGCGCAATAGTAATCCAACTTAGCACGAGGAGGAACCGTTGATTCGCATACTTGGTCATTGCGGCTTGGTTGAAAAGCCGCATGGCCTTGGCTACCATCGCGTGGGATTATGGTGAACGCCTCTAAGTCAGAATCCATGCTAGATGCGGCTCTTTACCTCCTCGGTTGTGACCGACTCATCGTTAGGGGTGCCTTGTGTGCCCCCCGAGAGCCGTGTCGAGGGATGCCTCCTCTCGTCCCCGAAGAGGATGAGGGGGTCGCCTTTGTAGGATAATTCCAAGCGGTAGGGAGATAGATCCTATGGGGCGACTTAAATTAAGACGGGCATGCTGTCTTGGCGGAAGAGTAGCCTTGCCGCTACGATCCGTTGAGGTTCGGCCTCTTGTCTTTGCGATTTGTCCCTCTCCTCCCTAGGTATGTGGGGAGGGTTACGTCATGGCACTTGGTCATTTCTCCAAGTGCTAGGGAGGGTTGCAAGCCAACACTTCCTCCAAGCATGGCCGATCAAGTGGAGGAACCCAACACTTGGTCATTTTTTCTCCACCCGGGCTGCGTGGGGAGGGTTACTCGTGGCACTTGGTCATTTTTTCTCCCAAGTCCTGGGGAGGGTTGCAAGACATTGGCACTTAGAGGTTCCTTCTTCCAAGCCGCTGCCGAGGGGGGATTCCATGGAGCAACCAGACTTGGTGGTGTTGGGTTTGGTTAATTGGCCCCCATGCCGGACTTGGCGGTGTCGTTTGGTTGGCTACGTTGGTTGGCAGCCTTGGTGGTGTTTGGTTTGGTTACTTGGCTCCCATGCCGGAGTTGGTGGTGTCGTGTGGTTGGCTCCGTTGGTTGGCGGCCCACCCAGCTTGGTGGCGTTTGTGGCTCGGTTAGTTGCTCGCCGTTGTCCGACTCGGTGGCGGTTGGCTACCCACCCGGCTCGGTGGCGTTTGGTTCAGTTAGTCTCGACTTGATGGCTACCCATCCGACTTGGCTACCCATCCGACTTGGCGAGGTCTCGGTGGTGTTTGGCTCGGTGGTGTTCGGTTCGGTTAGTTGGTTGCCCACCCAACTTGGTCGTGTCAGTGTGGTCAGATCGATATGTTTGGCTACCCACCCGACTTGGTGGTGTTTGGCTCCCCCACCCGGCTTGGTGGTGGTGGGGCTGCCGAGGCACTTTCGGTGGTCTTTGGTTCGGTTGGTTGGCTGCCCACCTGACTTGGTGGCTCTGTCGGTTAGTTTGGCTACCCAACCGACTTGGTGGTGTTTGGCTCCCCTCACGACTTGGTGGGGGTTGGCTCCCACACGACTCGGTGGTGGTTGGCTACCCATCCGACTTGGTCGGGTCTTTGGCCAGCCGTCGTTGGCTTCCCACCCGACTTGGTTGTGTTTGGCTACCCATCCAACTTGGTCGGGTTTTGACCCGCCGTCGTTGGCTTCCCACCCGACTTGGTTGTGTTTGGCTGCCCACCCGACTTCGGTGGTGTTTGGTTTGGGTTAGTTGGCTGCCCACGGAGCTTGGTGGCTCTGTCGGTTAGTTTGGCTACCCAATCGACTTGGTGGTGTTTGGCTCCCCACACGCGACTTGGTGGTGGTTGGCTGCCCACCCGACTTCGGTGGGTATTTTGGTTCGGCTAGTTGGCTGCCCACTTTCGACTTGGTGGCTTTGTCGGTTAGTTTGGCTCCCCACTTGACTTGGTGGTGGTTGGCTGCCCAACCGGCTTCGGTGGTGTTGTTTGTTGACCAACCACCACCAAATTAGGTGTGGGAACAACACCACCAAGTCGGTTGTGTTTGGTTCGGCTACTTGGCTGCCCACTTTCGACTTGGTGGCTTTGCCGGTTAGTTTGGCTCCCACTTGACTTGGTGGTGGTTGGCTGCCCACCCACTTCGGTGGTGTTTGGCTGCCCACCCCGACTTCGGTGGTGTTTGGTTAGGTTAGTTGGCTGCCCACCCGACTTGGATCGTCCTCCTTGGTCTCTCAACCCACTTGGTGGTGTTTGGCTCCAGCTAGTCGGCTACCCAACCGACCGGGTGGTCGTGTGCCCACCCACTTCGTGGTGTTTGGTTGGTTAGTTGGCTGCCCACCGACTTGGATCGTCCTCCAACGTCTCTCAACCCGACTTGGTGGTGTTTGGCTCCGGCTAGTCGGCTACCCAACACGACTTGGTGGTGGTTGGCTCCCCACCGCGACTTCGGTGGTGGTTGGCTACCCATCCGACTTGGTCGGGTCTTTGGCTCGCCGTCGTGGGCTTCCCACCCGACTTGGTTGTGTTTGGCTGCCCACCTCCTCCTGTACCCCAGCCAATGACGGGTGGCCTGACATGTTTGCACAGTCTTTAGTCACGCGTGCCGACCGGTTTCCATGTGGTCTCCTCGCATTTGCCCCCACCGGTCCTCGTTCATGGCGCTTATGACTGCCGGAGCCACCTTTTGCCCCAAGCCCGAAGTTGATCGGCCTCTCCCCGTGCTGGCAAAGAACGGGACGCCTACCACATTAGCACGGGTGTTGGATGACATGGGGAGATGGGTACAACGTCGGCGACACGCCCTTTCACCCGTCGGACCCGCATCGGCCACGCAAGGCCGCACGGAGCGGCACTTGGTAGATGCGGCGGCCTTTATAGCGCCTTTTTCACGGTACGATCGATAGGGGGCGTGCCACATCACTACGGATCTTGGAGACGTTCGATATGGTTTCCATGTCATATCCCCGCATTTGCCCACGCGAGGATCGGCAAGGCTTCACGGTGCATGACCGCCCGAGCCACCGTTGCCGCCTCAAGCCGAGTTGGCGGCCTCCTCTTCACGCCATGTCTGATTCGGGCGACGACACATCAGCATGAGTCTTACAAGACATGGGGAGATGGATTTACCACGCCCGCAACATGCCCTTTCTTGCACCCGAACCGCGATCGATAGCGCAGGGCCGCATGGAGCGGCGCTTTGGTAGATCTTGGCCCTTTTGCGCCTTCTTCCGCATTGTGGCTGATCACGGGCAGCCTGCCACACACCACGCATCTTGGAAGACATTAGGATATGGCTTCATGCCATATCCCCAATATTTCCCCGCCCGGATATCGTTTGCGGTGGATGACCGCCGAACCCGCGATTTGCGCCTCAAGCCCGAGTTGGCGGCCACCTCTTGCGCCAAGGCTGATAAGGGGCGGCCTGCCACATCGGCATGGGCCTTCTACAACAAGGAGAGATGGTTACCACGTCGGCAACGCGCCATTTCACGCGCCAGGCCTGCATTGACCGAGGGCGGGGCGCATGGAGCGGCACTTGGTGGATCGCGGCCTTTATCTGCCTCTTCTTGCGACCGGCTGATAACGGGCGGCCTTCCACATCCTACAGGTTACGGATGGCATTCGGTATGGTTTCCATGTCATATCCCGCATATGCGCCCAATCCGTGTTTGTGGCTCATGTAGAGAGCCATCGTTGCCGCCTCAAGCCCGACTTGGCGGTCTCATCTCGTCAGGGGCCGATAGCAAGGCGGGCTGCCACATCAGCGATGACCTTTTATGACAAGGGGAGATGGTGGGCATGTCGGCAACACGCAATTCCATCGCTGACGGACCGCCCAGGCCAAGCAAGGCGCACGGGGAGCACATGGTGGATGCGGCGGTCTTTCTACTGCCTCTTCGTCTTTGAGGCTGATAGCGGGCGGCCTTCCGGATGACTCACGGCCTTGGAGGACATTGCTCGTCTGGTTTTTGTCTAGGCTCCCCGCATTTTTCCGCCGCGGCTCCGCTTTTGCGGCATATGACCGCCGGGAGCCAATATTGCCGCCTAAAGCCTAAGTTGGCGGACATCCTCCCGTGCCACGGCTGATAACGGGGGACTGACACATCAGCACGGGTCTTGGACAGCGTGCCGAGATGGTTTCCACGTCAGCAATGCGCCCTTGCCCAGCGCCCGGACCGCCCGGTTCTCTAGGCCCGTCAGCGACGATCGGCTGATAACGGGGGTACTAGGCTGATAACGGGGGACTGACACATCAGCACGGGTCTTGGACAGCGTGCCGAGCTGGTTTCCACGTCCGCAATGCGCCCTTGCCCGCGACGGACTGCCCGGGGCGGCTCTAGACCCGTCGCGCACGCCTCGGGTGATAACGAGGGTACTTGGCTGATAACGGGGGTATTTGGCTGATAACGGGGGACTGACATGTCAGCACGGGTCTTGGACAGTGTGCCGAGATGGCTTCCACATCAGCAATCGCCCTTGCCAGCGCCGGACGCCCCGGGGCTCTTAGGCCCGCCGGCAACCTTTCTACTGATCGGGGTTTTGGCTGATAACGGGGGGTTGACCGTCAGCACGCACCTTGGGACGGGATGCGGTGATGGTTTCCACGCTGCGCGCTCGACCGCCTGGATCAGCCCTTGCCCCGCCCGGGGGTTTTGACCCGTCGCCGTTGTCGGCTGATATGGGGTATTTGGCTGATAACGGGGGACTGACACATCCAGCACGGGCCTTGGGCGTGCGAGATGGTTTCCACGCCAGCAATGCGCCCCCCGGCCGGACCGCCCGGGCTCTAGGCCCGGCCCCCGCCCGGATCAGCGGGGTTTTGCTCGATAACGGAGGGGTTGACCGTCAGCATGGGCCTTGGACGGCGTGGCTGGTGATGGTTTCCATCAGCCAATGTCGCCCCTGCCACGGGTTCGCGACTTGCCCGCTGATCTAGGCCCGTCGCGCACGCCTCCATGGAATAAAATAATGGCTAAGGTTAGCCAAATGGCTATTTTGTAGCAGTTTTGCCAAGAAAAATGGCTAAAGTAAATGGAAAAAACACCCAAAAAAAAAGAAAAATTTAGCCCAATTTTTTTGCCGCCCAAGCGAGTTTTTAGGTTGAATAGCCAAATCTTTACCTCTAGAAATATCCATCGAGACATCGATTAGCTAAACCGAAGATAGAGTGGGCTTGGAAAAATGAATAGATTAGCCCAAAATTCAACACCAATGTATGTACTAACTTTAAGAAATTTCAAATGGGGTTTATATTTTTCTTTTCTTTTTTCCACTTTCTTTCTTGTTCCAAGTACAAAGTTGAAGGATTAGAGGAAAAGGACCCTTTTTTTTAGGTTTTTGAACATGTTCATGTATGTTTGTGTCTTGACTTATGTATTTACAATATATTCAATGTCTTTGCCAAAATGCTTGGATTTTTTTGAATTACTATAGCGTGATGGCTAATATTTGCCTTTCCATTTTGTGAAAGTTTAGCCAAAAGCAAGAAACTGTCATGGAGAAAAACCATTTAGTTTAGCCATGTGTTAGAAACTTCTAGCCCCAATTTGGAGGTAGTTTAGCCAAACCTATTTTGGCTACACTAAAATATAGGAATAGTAATTTATTCAATGCACGCCTCGGCTGATAACGGGGGTTTTGGCTGATAACGGGGGGCCTGACACGTCATCACGGGTCTTGGATGGCGTGCCGAGATGGTTTCCACGTCAGCAATGCGCCCTTGCCCTCGCCGGTCCCGCGTTTGCCTCGTAGGGGGCGGCCGGGCAACTCTAGGCCCCGTCGCGCCGCCATGGCTGATAACGGGGGCTTTGGCTGATAACGGGGGACCTGACGCGTCAGCAGAGGCCCTGCGTGACATGTCGGGACGGCCTGCCACGTCCCCACGACGACTTGGCGCCGCATCGGAAGGCGGATCCCCGTCTAAAGCTGGGCCGTGGCGTCACGGGGGGAGTCACGCCCCGCCTTGGCGGCGGCGCCCTGGCTGATAACGGGGGTGCTGACAATAGGCGCCTATTTGGCGCACGTGGAATGCTCCGATTGGCGGGAGGCTGCCACCTATAAGCTTCCTTTACTAGATTTGCATAGCCAAGGGCTTATGTACTATGACCTTGTTTTAAATAGAACCTACAGCTCTATCTATTGCTCTAAAAGCAAGCTTTTGTGACGAACCACTATTTTATACCTTTAATATCAAGTATTCTGGTGTATTGCTTATGCAATTATGTGGAAGTGTTTGATTTAAGAGCGCATGCTGTAAATGAGATGTGTAAAACATTTTGGATAATTTGTTACTAACTTGTACTTAGATTATACTATTGTTATAAGTCTTCTTGAGATGAGTAAAGGAGCCGAAGCAGAATCAAAAGTAAGAGAAGCAGAAGGAAAGATTCTTGCATGTCAAGGGGAGAGAGATGAACTTCAGAAAGATTCTGCCATGATCGCACGGCTACAACGAGAATGTCAAGAAATAAATGAATGATTTGTAGTAAGATTTGTAGTTGTTTTCACTAAGTAATTTATTTGTATGGAATGACCTTCTTATTGGTTTTGCTACAGTTTATGATAGAAAAGGGCTTAGCATTATCTGAAGCAAGTACACTACACAAACAATGTTAGACTTTGCAAGAACTCCTTAATGAGGTTAGTAAGCATAAAAGCTTCCTTGGAGATCCACATAAATACTATTTCATCAGTTGGGTTGTATTGTTTGGTCGCATTTGCTATGGTTTTTTCATGGGAGACATGCTAATAATCGGTACGAATGATGAATTGGCTTACATGATCTAGTCTAGGAAATTGAATCTTATACATATCTATTGTTCTTTTCTTTCTTAATGTAAATCTCCTATATTGACCACTGTAAATGTATCATGTTGCAGAGTTGGAAGGCTGCTCACATGGGCCTTATCATATTATATATGTTCCATGCTTTTAGCGACATCTCTTGGTTTGGTTCTGATGTCAATCATTAGGCCAGGAAGTAGTGCACCATGTAAAGCTGAGAGCACCTTTGGCTCAACATGTCAAACACAAAATTCCATGCTTCTAAATTCGCCAAACCTTCTAGGTTGACTCACATTTTATTCTAGAAAATATTGTCTAAAAGGCGGTATTGTTCTTATAATTGATTTGAAATAGGCAGCCAGTCTTGCTCGCCATAGGAGAGAAGACGATGTCTTTCTGGCCCAAGCAATGGAACATGAGTTATCAAACATGAGAATTAAGGTAAAAAAGTGAATTGGCTTAGTGGGTTTTAAATCAAGGTGAAAGTTTTTTGAAATTCTTTCCATCTTGCAGGTCAGAGTTGTCGAAGAAAGGCAGCGGTTGGGTGACCCCATCCCCACATGCATGCAGGATTCCACAAGTCTCCATCAATTTCTAAGAAAGGAGCAAGAGATTTCCTGGCAGCCCTAAGTCCGATTTATCAAAGATAACGGTGTATATATTTATATACAATATAAAAGTCTCTAGCTGCATCGTGTACATTATTCTTATAATTTTATCATATTAATAAAATGCTTATTCTTTCATTCATTCAAGATTTGGTCCATTGCAACGAATGTGGGACTTAGCTTTAAAGCTTCCAATTTGGTGCACCCTCCCTAATTGCGAATATAAATTTCATCTTTAATGGCTTTAACCACCCATCTCAAAATAGCAACAAAAGGTGTGACAATAATCTGACGAAAAATTCAACGCTATTTCTGACGCTATTTTTTATGCTATTTCTGACATTATTTCTGACGCTATTTCTGACGCCTTTTTTGACGCTTTTTTAGACGATTTTGGTGACGCTATTTCTGACGTCTTTTTTGACACCTATCGTCAGAAAATCTGATGATTTGTTCAACGATGTTTCTGACGCTTTAGCGTCAGATAATAGTGTCTGAACAGTTGTCTGTTTTATGAAGACCATCTGACGCTTTTTCTGACAATAAAAACCTCATTCTCTTGTAGTGCACCGAAAAGAGGATCAGTAATAATAGTCGTCAAATCATGAGATTGCCTATAATTATGCCGAAAGATACCGAAACCGATCCTCTCCCTAACGAATTGCCCCTTAAAAGGAGGCATTTCAAAAAAAAGAAGATGAACTGAATTGAATTGAAGGAAAAACTAGAGTTAAAAATCCCTGTGACTTCCTATGTCTGTAATTGAAGTTAAAAAATATATGGTTTGTGATTAGATGACGTTACCTAAACATATGTAATTGAGTTTCTAATTTTTCTTTTTTCTTTTTTTGTGTTCTCCGCCGCAGTCTAAGTTAGGCTCTCGATGCCACATGTGCGGCCAGATTAAAGCAGGAAGATTCGCCCTATTCTTGTTGTACTACGGCAATGGGACACGCCATGGTTTCTCAAGCCGCGGATCCGTGGCCATCTTCGGATCTGTGGCCATCTAATTCTTCCTTACCTGTAGCTGGTTCTGCCGCTGTCATCATCAAAATTTCTTGGTGCCACCACATGTTCAAGAATCGAGATCCATCTGTGCCCAAGCTGCCGATCACGTCGCCATCTGTTTTCTTGGTGTTTATAACTGTCAAATGCATGTTATTTGCTATTTGCTGGCTCCTGCCTGGCCTCTGGTGTTGTTGCTTCCTGCCTGTTTTCTGGAAGCAGCTCCGCCACACATTCATGAAGCATGCAGATATAAAAGCCCAAAGTTCATGCCGCTTTACTTGCGCTAAAATTGGGCTTCTGTATGTATTTGTGTATGGCAATGTCGTGGTGTTCTGGCAATGATTTGTCTGCTGGTCATGTTCCGGTAAGCTTTCTAGCTTTCTATCTTTGTTCTTCAATATGTGTGGTTCAATATTTGTAGTCTGGGTGTTTGAAGCCTGCAAATGGGCGATCCATAGATGTATCTAAACTTCCCAGCCAGTTGCCCCAGATGTATTAAGATAGAACCAGATAGCAATAAGAACAAACCTTGCTAGCAGGAACCTTTTTTCTATGATCCACATAAGAAGAAGGAAACCATCCAGCTTTCCCCCGACATGACCTTGCAATCAAAGAAAACACATAATGGCATCGATCCGAGCCCTCGGATCATTATTCTGGGATGGGACGAGCAGCTATATATGTGCACATCATTCTTGTGGCTAGTTATCGGCGTCTTCTCACAGCAGCGTCTCTTTCCTTATCCATTGCTTCCTCTCCTCATCATCTTGCTCCTCTTCATCTTTACCACCATCTTTTCCTAGCTGGTTATATCGTCTTTGTTGGCTGGTTCCAGCCGGGATTGCTTTATCAATTTCCATCAAATCACTCTGTGTCTCTCTTGTCCTTTTAATGTTTTTTGTTTTTGTTCTCTAGAACTTCTTGCAGAGTGGCATTCACGGATCCTCGCTCATATCGGTACTTCCTCGTCACGATTTCAAGCTTGGTTGCAGTGGTTCGAGCTGCATTTTTGATGGGGCAGATACGGCAGCTTGGTGGCTGTACTCCATCGCCTGGGATCATGTTCAGGCGGATCTTTCCATATTACATCTTTTTCTATTTCCAGCTTCCTCTTTCAACCCTTTTTTCCTGGATTGGATTCGTGTCTCCTTGATCCTTCTAATTTTCCCCAGAACTAAGCCTAAGCCTAAGCCTAAGCCTAAGCCTAAGCCATCGATTTTTCACTGGAATCTGGTTCTGAGCTTCATTCTTTCCATTCCGATCTGTTAGGTTGGATTTCGGCCAGCGGCTGGGCGTGCGCAGGAACGGAGCAGGGTTAGAGTTGCATGCAACATCTGCCTCATCGATTTTCCGTAATACTGCTTTGCTTTTCTTATTCTGCCTTTTCTTAACTTGCCCAGGCTCTCCGCAGCCAGTATCAGCCCATGGAGCTCCTACCTTTTCCACTCCCAGCCTCCACCATCGAATGTGAGCTTTGTTGCACCACACAGCTCAATTATTTCTGGACATCACAACTGCACATTATCCTGGACAGGTAATTTGATGGCAAGTCGGCATCATTCCAGGTCTTTTTTCGGTGAATTATAGTTTTCATAATACAGTCTGTCAAAGCATTTCTATTGATGTATGGCTTCGTCAGGATGCTGGGTTTTTGTGATAGAGATCCAGGTTACTGTGGGACAGATTTGGTTTCCAGTTGAATCATTTGCAGATTTTTCTTGCCATTTTAGTTTTGATTGCATGCTTATAAAGATATACAATTGTTTAAGTTAGCTCAGTTCTCTCACCTGCATCACGTAACGCATAATGATTTGCGGATCTATCAGACCGCCGTATTTAGAGTCCGGGATGTGGTATTTCCAGACTTTTTTTTTGGTATTTCCAGCCACCCGTTATCAGCCACTGTAACTTCACAGTTTCAAGCCCAGAATCAACTGTTTTAGGGCATTTTTGGATCAATCCGGCTCTATCTGGGCTCAAATCGCTTCCTTTCTTCATCAAACTAACGTTAAAGAGGCAGATAAAGTGATTAGAAGGGCTTTTAAAGCAGTTCAAGCCGTCCATAGAGCTACACGAACGATCCGACCAAAGATTTCAGCTCCGCCGCGCAGTTTCGCGCTTGGTTTTTGGCCAGAAATACCACTTTTTGGCCGGAAATACCCCCTTTTTGGCCAGAAATACCACCTTTTTTGGCCGGAAATACTATCTGGCTGATAACGGATGTCCAAAAATACCACCAAGAAAGTCCGGAAATACCACATCCCGGACTCTAAATACGGACGTCCGGATCTATAAGTTTGTGGATCATTCTTGCTCTATCTGCTAGAAATTTTCTGTGGCATGGCTGAATCTTAAGGGTGATCATGTTTACTTTAGTTAGCCAAGATCTAGTCCATGCATATTAAGTTATATAGATCTATTATTTTCGTGATTGATCCTGGCTCCCTTTGGCCTCGGAATTTTCATTTGCATGCAGGGATCTTGTACTCTGGTGATTGAGCAACAAATTTCTCTTGAGTTCCAACTAACTGCTGATTCTGTAGGATTCTGGGCAGTATCCAGACAATCCGACAGTCCAAGCTCCTCAGAGATAGCGATTTGGCCGCCTTTTGATGTGTTGCCCAATCCAAGTTTTCCAGAAAACCGCTGTTAAGATATGTTTTTTTATTCTAATCTATCTCTCTCTAATTTTTCATACTTCACCTGCAATTCATAAGCTCCTCTTGCACATCTATAAGCCTCCTGATTCTCTAATTCCTGTGCAATAAGACTACGTTTCTCCATTGCCTTGTTTTGATTGGTCTCAATTCATAGATGCGCTTTAACTTTTGCACAACCTGTAGTTCAATCAATCGGCTCTTGCAATCCGACTATTCAGATGGCTGCCTCAAGACTCCTGCAGATCTGCCTCCTGATTTGGCTTTTCAATTCAATCTGCATCTATATATCCTATTCTGCTTTTGATCTTTTTCCTTATATACTTGGCCGCACCTGGCTTTACCTCTTTTCCACATGTGTCCATAGATCAACAAATCCCATAGCAGCCATTGGGCCAGGGATTCTGTCTATCTCCTCCTACTTTTCTGCAGGGATGCTTTAGGCTGGCAACACTGTTGCAGAATTTGCTCCATTAAATGCTCTGTCTCCTTTCTGTTTCTCCACATGAGCTGTCTTCTCAGCCAGATCTTTCCTTTTCCCCATTCGGCTCAGGAGCAGCTCAATTCTTATATATTAGTTGATTATTAATTCGGTTTTAATGTTCTCTACGGTTTTAACATTTGTATGGTGCATTTTTTTGTATGATGCATTCTCCATGGAGAAATTCCTCCTCTATACATTTTGTTTTTTCTATGAGATGTTAGGTTTTTTTATTCATATTTGGTTTTGCTTCGCCAGTCATGGCTTTTATGTTTTCGATGAGATTCGCCATTTGTTTGGCTATATGTTGCCATTATTTATTTGCCGGCTAGTCTTCATGTCAATAATTGTACATGTTGGACAAGCCCATCAGGATGGGGTATGTAGTTTTCCAACAGCTTCACATATTATTAGGCATGATAGTTGTCCTCCACTTGGCCAGATCTAACGAGTTCATATGATTTGTAGAAGGGCATTATGGCTTTGAATTTTGGATCTTCATGTGTGCTTCTTGATTTTGCTCCTCCCATTCTCTATATTCCCTGTGTTCACCATGTCTTAGGATGAACTTAATGAAAACCTTTTTTGGCATCATATGGTGGCTACTCTATTTGTCTCGATATGTGCATCTTTTCTTTACATTTCATGATTTTTATTCTATTGGAATTGGCAGGAGCAGCAACATCATCTTTATTTTTGACGTTCATCGTTTTTGAAGGGTTGCAAAATGTTGTTGTAAGCTTGTTTAGATACCGTAGAAGGCGAGTTATGATATTGCCACATGGCTGGAGTACTTCCTTGTTTCTCTACGTGCCTCATCATTAATTTTTACATTTCTATGTTGTAGTCGTACCTATTTTTGGGCATATCTTTTTGGCCGTTGATTTCCTTACAATGGAAAGGTTTTTATGATATTTTTTCAGATCTTGTAATAGGTTCCTCTTGCATACGTGCAGCTTTTACACCTCTTTTTCTAGCGTGCTCCATTTGCTCAACGCAGTTGATGTCATTTTTGTCTTTTGGGCTAATTTTCTTATCCGTACGTTGCAGTTTCTATTTGCATTTGGCTTTGTTTGATGGATTTCTCTACTAACAATATGTCATTGAAACTGCTCCATTTGCTCAACTTGGTTGACATCATTTCTGTCTTTCCAGCTAATTTTCTTATGTATGTTGCAGTCTTTTATTTGCATTTGACTTGTTGATGGATTTCTCTACTCACAATATGTTACTGTGTTTTCATTTTCATTTCGCATATACCTCTTTTACTTTATTATCGCAAACCATGTCACGTTTCAGGTCATTGTATTTTTAATTTGCCAATTTCTTCACTTGGTTATATGGCTAACCTCATTGCATTCCATCTCGACATTCGCCCTCTCAAACCCATCTCTTCAGTTGTGACGTTCCAGCATAATATACGCTCTCAATACGTATATTATACTGCCACGTCACCCGTACATGTCACGGATGACATGTACTCGCGAGACGTATAAGGTTGCACCTAGGGAGCAAGAGTTGCACCTAGGGGGCAACATCGAATGTTGTGCATGTTAAATAAACATACACAATAAATAACCCCATGGACCCCATTGCCAATTGGCTAAATCCCATTTGGCCAATGTCTAACCTAACCCTAAGGGTTCTATATAAGGGCTAAAACCCTAGACCCTAGCTCTCTTTTCGTTTTGACCATTTAGGGTTTTTCTAGAGTTCCTTCCCATTTTCGCATTTAGGGTTCTCTTGGGCCATTTCGGCCAAGGTAGGACCCCAATTCGCATTGCTAGGCTCTGGAAAGCCGGATTTGCACAACAGAATATTGAGTAGCAGCCATTGTTCACAAGATCAGGGAGTATGGGCCTTCCAAGGATCGGGGGGCGAAGTCGAGGGCAGGTATCTAGTCATTCTGTTGTGCAAAACCGTCTTTGGGCATGGCAATATGCCGGTTTAGCATGTTAGATCATCTCTAGAGGCCTTATAGATCCCGAGATCTGAAGCTCTAACAAAGGAACCTAACTCTGTTATGTAGTTAGTTAGTTTAGATGTTATTTTCTATTTCAGTTAGATGATGATGGATGTATTTCACTCTGTGATCTCCATGTATGGGGAAAGGGGGGGTAGAGACCCAAAGCTGTGTAGTAGATGTTCCTAGCATAGCACCTTAGTTCCCTGTTACATGCGGCCCGTGCACAGGAGCCCACCTGGCTGTGGGTGAAGGGGCTAGGCCGGTTGATAAGGAGGAACTTGTCTCATCACGGACTGACCCCTCTGGTAGTAAGGCCTATCGGGGGTCTCTGCAGGCTAGGCTTAATGGCTTGTCACTGCGTGTGGGCAAGGCATGAGCTCGACACTCGTGGGGTGGTGGATATGACCTTCCAGTGAGTTCAAGTCGAATACGGGCAGTGGCCCTCTAGCCCGCTTTGTGATGAGCATGGATGCCTCGGAGGAGAGACAACTCTCTTCTGCCTCATCGGGGCTGGGGAGATGCAACCCAGTAGTAGTAGCCCCTCGGCTATTCACCCGGCAGGCTACTGACCCAAGTCCCAACACTTTTTGACCTACTCGCAAAGTGTGCGGGAGGGGCGGATGGAGTGGACTACCCTAAGCCATGTTCTATGCCAGCCAAATCCAATGCCATGAATTACATGCGCAATGAACTCGGAGACCCTAGCCATCGGTCATCCCCACGGAGTCCGAGAGCCACGGGTAGGATCTCCCCTCTTGTTATTTATGTTATGTGATGATGTTATTTCTATGGTATTGCTATCTCGTGATGTTGTATTGTATTCACCTATCGAGGTACTTGTATTTGTTTCTTGTTAGTTGTGCTCACGTTTGTTTATTCACGCCTTCAGATAGGTCGACCGATGGAAGGCGGGTGAATGACACATCCATTCTTCCTTTGTGGCTCATCCCGATGGGAGTAGAGTCGGTGGATATTTTGTCGGTGTAGTGCGCGGGGAATGCTCCTCGCCGAATACGATGTGGGCATCATTATAAGGAGTAGGGGCGTCCGGTGGTATCGAGCATGATCTTGGTAGACCCAGGATCGAGCACTGACCATTTTCCTTAGGACTAACAGTAGACTTCCAGTCTTGGGAACAACCTCCCAAGCAAGAACCTCGAAAATTGGGAAAATGTTTTCCCAATTGTAGTGCAGCAATAGGTTAATGCTAAGAGTAGTGATAAGTTTTAGCAAAAACCCAACCTAAAATGGACAAAAGAGGTGACCCCTCACAGAGTGCGCCCAGACCAATTCGGTTTGCAAACCGATTCGACCCTGGCGCACTGTGTGAGTGGTGGACCCATGTTGACCTAGTTAGATGTATAATTTAGCTAAACTAATGGTGCAGTTCAGCTTATCTCCTTGATTCTAGCTAGTTTTGCATATTATAACACTAAGAAACCCCTTGTAAATTGAAAATTGAACCCCAAAAGAGGTGACCCCTCACGAGTGCGCCCTGGACCAATTTGGTTTGCAAACCAATTCGACCACGGCGCCTTGTGTGAATGGTCAAAACTTTGAACCTTCGTAACTTGAGTTATACGACTCCAAATCAGCCTAAAATTTGTTGCGTTATGACCATTAAAGAGTCTAGAATCCATTTATGACCTCAAATTAGGCTAAAAATATTATAATCCTCCTCAAAATGACCAAAATAGGTCAAACCCTAAATTTGTCTCCCAAACTACGGTTTATTTAGAAATAGAAGCAATAGCTTTTAAGGTACAAGGCTAGAGCCACGGAAGGGCAAGGAGCATGACTTTTGAAGACATTGAAGACTCAGGCTGACCCAAGAGAGGAAGCACTATGGCAAATACCTCTACAAACGAAGCGAAGCAAAGACAGGGGCACTGTAGACCTATCAACAATCTTCATCGAATCGAAGACATCGTTAATCATGCATGAAGAACCTCTCGACTATCAAGAACTTCGGGTGCAACATCCACGAACTCTCGTGAGAAAAGAAGATTGCTAGTTTATTGTAAATATAAATTTATGTTTTGATCATGTTAATGTGTTAAATCGGTGTAAGTAGAATGTGTTACTAAGTTCTGCGGTTGGAATTAACAAAGTTGGAGCAAAACTTCGGTGTTTTTGGCCCCACCCCTCAAAAAGTCGCCCGGGGCCACTTAGGATTATATTCCTAAGCGCCTCTTAGCGCCCTTTGTGTGAGTGGTCGAGCACCGATCTATGCCAAAACTTGTCCAAATGCGAGAAAGTAAGCACACCATTGACTCGGCTCACCATAATTAGTAGGATTTGAACCCTAGTTTGTAGAAATTGCCCAACCCTAACTCACATGGAGCCCACCCCTCAGAGAGCGCCCAGACCAATTCGGTTTGCAAAACCGATTCGACCACTGGCGCCTTTGTGAGTGGTCCACCCCAAATGCGGGCCAAAACTTATCCAAATGAAGCAAGTAAGGGCTCAATCCGACCTATCTCGGCGAGATATGCAGGATTTCACCC
Source organism: Isoetes taiwanensis (assembly GCA_021234155.1). Taxonomy (NCBI): domain Eukaryota; kingdom Viridiplantae; phylum Streptophyta; class Lycopodiopsida; order Isoetales; family Isoetaceae; genus Isoetes; species Isoetes taiwanensis. The sequence continues at coordinate 828,035 of JAJEKV010000130.1, forward strand.
TTAGTTTGCATGTTTGGCATCATCCTCGACCCCAAGCAGGGGCCCCACCCCTCACGAGTGCGCCCGGGCCACTTAGGATCATATTCCTAAGCGCTCTCAAGCCTTTGTGTGAGTGGTCACACCAAAATTGCCCCAATTTGTCCACACTTTCCCCAAATTAGATAGAATTTGTTGCAATAGGATCCTTAGAATGTACTCTTTAGCTTGATTAGCTTGTCTTGTGCTTAGCAATACCTTAGAATCCTAAATTTTCCTTTTTCCAAAATTTTTTCTAAAATTAGGGTTTTTGCCTATAAATAGACCACAACCCTCATTTGCATCCTACACCTTTGCTCCTCGCTCCAAGCCGATTTTTCAGCTCCCAGAGGTGCTCCTTCATCTGTTTGATATCCCCAGCAGCTCTAGCATCATGGCAACCATCAATGCTATTCCCTATTTTACCAGGACATTATGGCTGAGTTCCATGCAAAGATAGGTCCTTCTCTAGTAGAACTTCCCCCTTGCATAGGATACTTTAGGACAGCCTTAAGATAGACAAATACCTAGAAAATATGGCCAGCCGCTTGCCCAATTATATGTCCATAGCTGTAGCAATTTTTCTATTCCATAGAGCCCAAACCCAGATAGGAGAGCCATCTGCCCAACCCCTAGAGCTCGAGCCTATGGCCATGGCAGCAGGTGAAGAAGGGCGGATGCTTCTCGAAAATGAGGAGGCAAAGCGGGGAGGAAGATGAAGGGCGTGGGTCGGGCGGAGAGGACATCGATGGCGTCGACCCGGCATAAGAAAGGCAAACAAAGCGGGCAGGAACTTCAAAGCTTTGAAGAGGGGGTGAGAACCGCTTGAGACAACTCCACCACTTGGGCTAGGCATCACAAACTTAATCCGGTAATCATCCAAGGAACCGCACTGGAGCCTGCAGACGACATCAAGAACCCCCTCCTCCCCAGTGCGAGGGGCCGGGGGCTCTGGGATAAGCGGGCTCCCTACATCTCCCTACGTCAACAAGCCCCGGACCTCGGTGACTTCATCGACCGGGAAAAGCGGGAATTTCACATCGGCATAAAGGGAGGCTGGGGGCGTACAGCGGCGGAACATCGGCGGACATAGAAGCCTACACCGGCATCAGGCGGATGATGGGACAGGGAGTTACCCACAGAGGAGTTCATAGCGATCCACGACCTTTGGATGGAAATCAAAGGGAAAACAGCGAGTCGCGCTCCTACCCGGCACCTCGGCAATGATTACGGTCGAGCGGGATAGAAGCGGTTATCAACGTAACATCTCCTAAGTTCATGTTCGTGACTACATGGAGATGATAGCATGCAGGTGGATGAATAACCCGGAAGACATGGGGCTACAATCGAACCCGGAGAGAGAGGGGGGGGGGGAGCCACGACAAACAAACGAAGGAGCCGACCTAGCCAACAACCACAGACCACTCAAACGCAACTCAAAAGAGTGATGGCATGTGCAATGGAGATGACAACAATTCCAGGCATAGGGGAAGCATCTCACAACGAAGATTCAAAGACATGCAACAATGCCCGACTGCAACAACCAAGTGATCGTACTCAAGCGATCAATGCTACGCATCTCCAAACGACACTCCACATGACATGTAAACACATTAAGGAGGAGCATTTTCAACTCAAGGGTTCACATCGAGCAACGTTCTGCGCGACTTGGGATAACGACCTCAAATCACACACGAAGGTCAACTACAGTCGCAACACCTCAAGGAACCCCAGAGTCAAGTAGAACAAGGAAGATGCAACTCTACCTCTTGTAGCAGCAGCAACACTAACGACACAAGTGTCCTCAACAACAGAAGGAGGAACGAACACACATCTTCAGAAACTACGACAACGACCTCAAGCCAATAGACGTCGAGGAATTCCTTGGGACAACTCGACATCAACGAGCCAACTAAGGAGGCAAGCTTCGACGACAACTAGGTGATGGCTTCGTAAAGTACTCCTACCAGCAATTAGAAGACAAGAAGCCCAACTTATCTCCGACAGGAGGGACCTCAACGCCCAAGATAGAAGCATTCGACACCTTAACGACAAGGACAGCAACCAAAGCACCTTCGACAAAAAGAGAGTTCAAGACATTAGCCGGGCTATTCAAGGACACGAGCAGGTCTAGGGCAGAAAGTACTTCAACTCAAAAGGGTCAATCTCCTTGCAGATATAAGAGTACATCATCCCGACTGACAAACCAATCATGGAGAAGAGTCATGAGGCCTTACTCACCGGGGAAGATGCACATGTATTGAGGGACAATGGCCATAAACCGGAAGGCGAAGGAGTGCTAGTACTTCCACGAGCTCCTTAGATGCAACATGAGGTCCCAAAGCGTGGGTGTGATCAAGTGCAACTAGAAACCCGGATAGCAACGAAGATCGTGATAGCGTCTAAGCCATCACATTGAGGAGATCAAGCAGTGCGATGAGAAGCTCGGTGAGAAGGCGAATAGGAGAACCGAGGCCAAAGAATCGGCGAATCGGCTAGAACCTCACAAAGCTCACGACAACTTCGCATGCAACCCGTGAACCCAAGGATCGACAATTCAAAGGCAAGCATGAAGAGAACAACTCCTTAATTACGAGTCTAGCCAAAGGGATTGTGCACAACTTCAAGAGGCCTCCAAAGATCTTGGACATTGTGAAGCGAAGCAAGTTATGCGCGGCCGGCCGGACATTGGAGAGCTCAAAATATCAAAGAGTCTACCAATCGAGCACGGTGACATATAAATAGGAGGATATAGATCTTCAACACCGGTACTAGGAGGAACATCGACAACAACGCCATAGATGCGTGTGCACCTCGAGGGGAGACACCAAGGGAGCCTAATAGCTTTAATAGTATTTGTAATCATAATAGTGTAAGCTATATGACTTGCATGCATATTTCCCTTTGTTATTTCCTCTCTCTCAATTATAACGGATCAAAGAAAAAGAGATTGGGACAATTGGAAGGTGTGAGGCGAGCAACATCCTCAACACTTGTCCATCAACACGCTCTGAGGACTCGAAGGATGGAGTTGGCACAATAAGATCGGATCTAGAGGCATCTTTTAGCCGCCAAGATGTTTCTCAACGAAACCACCTTGAGGCTTTTGGGAAGTAACATAGAAGATTTCAAGTGGTCAACTTCGCCATCAAAACCACCAACAATGGGAAGCAAAGTTGACCTCTACATCGAGGAGGAGCCGGAGTCTCGAGCAACTCAAGAACGTTACCCTCAAGAAGGCGGTGAGTGGATGAGCTGCGAGCAAGATTGAGGCTTATGGATGGCGACATCCATAATGGGAGTGGAAGGCATTTCTAGATTTTCTCATGAAGGGATTGCCCCAAGTTGAGCTAAGCGTCAAGCGATTGGGAAGGAAATGCATAGGAGTAACTAAAATTATACATGATTGTTATGGACATCCAACATATTGAAACCACCGTGAGACCGATCACCTCGCTAAGAAGGAATCATTACTAGGATAATTGTTGACCATGTAAAGCTAGTACCTCAAGGAATAATCAATCGAATGAAAAGAAGTAATCTAACAAGTCCGGCCAACTTGTTATGATGACATCAATTCAATTGATAGGAATATTCCAAGAGAGTAAATAACTAAGAAAAGGGGATATTTAGAATATAAAATTAAATAGCACATGAAAGGCACATCGAGAAATAAGAAACATATTAATCACATAGTCTCTTGAGGCAAAAAGAATTGTCATGATAATAAAACCTTGCAATTTAGAATTGTTCTAAATAATTCAATAACTCATCGCTTAGGGATAGATATGTTACATGATGGCTGCATCCATCATAGATGATTAAATATGTTAGCTAAGGCTAGTAAATTAATGTGTTAGATAAGAAGCATATAACCTCTTAAGGTAAATAGAATAGCTAAGATGTTATGACAACATCAATTAAGGGGATAGGATACATTGAGGTGTAGGACCACTTTCTTATTATCAAGAAAGTGGGGGAAGGCTCAATCTTAGGACTGAACCTACCTACATCTTAGGGGTTGAATCGCCATCCAATTAGTCGACCCTTAGAATAGAGTTCCTTTGCAAGTAGCCAAAGCACATAGGCGTAAGATGGATAGATGCTTAATGTCTATGTGTCCTTCAAACATGCAAGATTAATGCGGTAACCAAACGCACCAAAGCAGGGAGCAAATCAATGGAAGCAGTCGTCTCCAAATTAGTCAACACCGGCTCAATGGGGAGATGTATTCTAGCCTTAGCGGGTGCGACAACTAAGGTGGGGTGAGGCTTTGCATAAATTTCTTACGCCATGATCTATTGTTTGCATTCGCATCTAGGAACGAGCTAGTAGCCTGGCTCTTAATTAAATTATTCAGGGTTGTCAACCCCATATAACTACATAAATTATATAATCTTAAATATGTTATCATGCAGGGCATCGATAGCACTCCATGATGGCATGTATCATAAGCTTTAATGCCTTGTTGATAAATTATATGTTCATAATATTTTGCATAGATAGTTTTGTCTTGTGTAGATATCTCAGTATCGAGATAAAGTAAGATAATAATTACATAAAATCTTAGTTAAACCTTCGCAAGGATGTAATTCCTTCCAAAGGCATTTAAGTAACTTTCATAGGATCTTTAAGTATAGCAAATATAAAGTATATACATGTAAGGTTGATACATCACCAACCAAGTAGCGAGCGAGAGTCATACGCTCAACACTTGGATCCGATGATATAAATCCTAGCCATATGATAAACAATTAAAATACGTTTCAAACTAAGTATGGCATCGATAATCGTATGATGACATATCTTAAAGGTCGTAAAGTTGTCATATAATAGTTAGTTAAATATAATACTATTGGAAGCAATATATCCAATACTACTATAATGCTAATATAAGAATATTACCGTAAGGTAATTAATATAATTGCATGCATTAGGGAAGTCCAGCAGGATCATGCGGACGTTAACGAATGCTAGCCGACATGCAACAGTTGGTGGAGGAAGTACAAAGATATCCTCTAGCAGCAAGAGGCCGGCAGAAGAGCATAGCGACAAGCTCTGCATCGGCGGTTAGGCATCAGCTGAAGCTCTGCATCGACAATTTCAAGAAGCTTGCTCCAAGGTGGGCTGGACAATTCAGGATAACCAAAAGAGTAGGTAACCAATCTTATAAGTTGGACCTGCCAGCACACTTAAAGATCCATAGTGTTTTCCAGGTAAGTCTCCTAAAGAAACACATTCCTAATCCAGAGGAAGTACTGGAGAGACCAAACTTACTGGAAACAATGGGCGATCACCTTGAGATTGTTCCAGAGGTTCTTCTTGTCAGATCCTATAAGAAGACAAGAAGATCTCAATCCTCCAATACCCAGTGAAAGAGACACTTACAAGTGGAAGACGCTACGTGGGCACTACAAATAGATCTTGAGAAGCAGTACCCGCAACTCATGGAGCAATGCAATGGTCATGGCTCGTCACCGGCGAAATCGACATCGACACCCAAGAAATCGGCTCAGGCATGTCGATTTGGGTTTAGATTAAATTTCATGTGTAGCTAAGATTAATCTACGCATGCAGCCTATGCTAGGTATGGGTTGCATGCGTTGTTACCGATGATGAGACCACTACGGTGATCTCTGGGGCGTGGTGTAATGTCATTGTAGGCATGACCGCGGTTTTGCTTCCACGAAGTTGGGAGGTAGATTAGAAGGTCTATACGTCCCACGGAAGTAGGCGACCTCGAGAGATAAGAGGTCATTGAGGGAATGCATGATAGGAAAAGCACCTCTAGTCAATGCCTACGGGGAGGGGCCCTTCGCCCCATATACGGGAAGGACCCTATCTCCCACGTTGGCCAACTACTGGTGTAGGCATGAGTGGCATATAGGCATGATAGGGCGCTGTCTCCCGGCCATGATGGAAGAAACATAATCTTCCTATTGGGAGATATGCCGTGCATCCATATAATTGTATTTAATGGGTGGTTCCCCTAACAACCAATATCTATAATAATTAAATGTATGCTAGCGTAGTGTGGACTGCAGGCCATTAGGGGGAGTCTACGGGAGGAAGGTCACCTTTGCAAAGACTTGCAACACATAATTTTGTCACGATGTGTTGTAAGGAAACGATGTGGAACCTTAAGTAGGAAATTTTGGAACTATGTTAATAATAATAATGGTGTAAGCTATAAAATTTTGTGAATAATAATAGATGATAAAGTAAAGAGGGTGAAAGACTCCCTTACCATAGTATGATATTAAACAAGGATGTGTTATAGAAATTAAAACTTAAATATTACCTTGGGGTAATTTTGCTATACATCCTATGTGTATTAAATGTGATTGCAAGATATGCGGGTTTCCAAGATGGGGAGGCAGCGTGATCTTTGAGGACGACATCAAGTCAAGGTGGGGAGAATGTGGCGTTCAAAGATAATATACGCTCCCAATACGTATATTATACTGCCACGTCACCCGTACATGTCACGGATGACATGTACTCGCGAGCGGTATAAGGTTGCACCTAGGGAGCAAGAGTTGCACCTAGGGGGCAACATCGAATGTTGTGCATGTTAAATAAACATACACAATAAATAACCCCATGGACCCCATTGCCAATTGGCTAAATCCCATTTGGCCAATGTCTAACCTAACCCTAAGGGTTCTATATAAGGGCTAAAACCCTAGACCCTAGCTCTCTTTTCGTTTTGACCATTTAGGTTTTTCTAGAGTTCCTTCCCATTTTAGCATTTTAGGGTTCTCTTGGGCCATTTCGGCCAAGGTAGGACCCCAATTAGCATTGCTAGGCTCTGGAAAGCGGATTTACAAATGAGAATATTGAGTAGCAGCCATTGTTCACAAGATCGGGAGTATGGGCGCCTTCCAAGGATCGGGGGCGAAGTCGAGGAGCGGGTATCTAGTCATTACATTTGTGCAAAACCGTCTTTGGGCATGGCAATATCTTGCCGGTTTAGCATGTTAGATCATCTCTAGAGGCCTTATAGATCCCGAGATCTGAAGCTCTAACAAAGGAACCTAACTCTGTTATGTAGTTAGTTAGTTTAGATGTTATTTTCTATTTCAGTTAGATGATGATGGATGTATTTCACTCTGTGATCTCCATGTATGGGGAAAGGGGGGGTAGAGACCCAAAGCTGTGTAGTAGATGTTCCTGGCATAGCACCTTAGTTCCCTGTTACATGCGGCCCGTGCACAGGAGCCCACCTGGCTGTGGGTGAAGGGGCTAGGCCGGTTGATAAGGAGGAACTTGTCTCATCACGGACTGACCCCTCTGGTAGTAAGGCCTCTCGGGGGTCTCTGCAGGCTAGGCTTAATGGCTTGTCACTGCGTGTGGGCAAGGCATGAGCTCGACACTCGTGGGGTGGTGGATATGACCTTCCGGTGAGTTCAAAGTCGAATCACGAGGCGGTGGCCCTCTAGCGCTGTGATGAGCATGGATGCCTCTGGAGGAGAGACAACTCTCTTCCTGCCTCATCGGGGCTGGGGAGATGCAACCCAGTAGTAGTAGCCCCTCTGGCTATTCACCCGGCAGGCTACGGCCAAGTCCCAACACTTTTCAGCCTACTCTGCAAAGCGTGCACGGGAGGGGCGGATGGAGTGGACTACCCTAAGCCATGTTCTATGCCGCCAAATCCAATGCCATGAATTTTTATGCGCAATGAACTCACGGAGACCCTAGCCATCGGTCATCCCACGGAGTCCAGGCTTTGGGTAGGATCTCCCCTCTTGTTATTTATGTTATGTGATGATGTTATTTCTATGGTATTGCTATCTCTGTGATGTTGTATTGTATTCACCTCTCGAGGTACTTGTATTTGTTTACTGTTAGTTGTGCTCACGTTTGTTTATTCACGCTTCCGCAGATAGGTCGACCCGATGGAAGACGGGTGAATGACACATCCATTCTTCCCTTGCTGGCTCATCCCGATGGGAGTAGAGTCAGGTGGATGGCCCCTGTCAGTGTAGCTGCCAGGGGGAATGCTCCTCCTTCGAATACGATGTGGGCATCGTATAAGGAGTAGGGGACGTCACATCAGTACCCTTGGCCATAACCTCACCTTTCGACAACTTTGACTCTGCCTTTATTTTTAATCACGATTTGCTTCTAGTTATATATTCCTCAACCTCATTTTGCTCGTTGGATGGCCTCGTTCTGGACTTTCACTCCCTCTCTTTCTCCTTCCCTCCCTCCCTCCTTCCCCTTCAGCTCAATATATTTCTTGACTATACATCAATTTTGTTTCTAGACCACATCTTTATATATATTATCCGTTTTTGCCCAAGTCTAGCAGATCTTCTATATTTTTTCATCTGTGGAAGTTGCAGGGACCTTGGTTTGTTTTGGTCATTATTGCATCCATATTTAGCATCTTAGTTCTGTCATTGAGCATTATGGGTTATATATTTTGTTCTTCAAGTTGTTTGCTAGTCATAGACCTTGGGCTGTATTTTTCTTATGAGTTGCGGCCTATTTGAATACTTATCACCCTATTGCATCATCATTTCCATATGCCTTTGCCCCTTTGCTTTCGAGTTTAAATATTCTCAAGATATTGATTCTTTCTCCTTATGCTCTCATTTGATACTCTGGTACATTATATTTTCTTTGATACTCTGGCCCTGACCTTAGCTGTGTTCTTGATATGATCTCAATCTTGCCCTTTTCCACTTTGACTTGGCCTTTTGCTTGTTTTCATGTATATCTATTCATATCCTTCTACCCAAATTTGATCTCCGTTAGTTTTGACTTCGATTTCCGCTCCTTTGCACCTAACCTCAACCTTGATTTCTATCGTTTGTTCGCTTGTCTATTTCCACATAGGCCTCTTACCCATTCGATTGATTTGACCTCATTCACGAGAAGCAGTGCCTCTGCCATAGCCCTCTATGTTTTTCATCTCCACTTTGTCTACAATTAACACCTCAACTCTCTCTTCTCTAATAGCTAACACTTTCCATGGATAGCTTTACTACTAATATGTCACTTCACGTCGTCGTTGTGTTTTTGGTCCATTTATCATGTCCATTACTTCTTCTGCTGTATACTAGCAGCCCATATGTATGGCACTCGCTTTATTACTAATATGCATGTTTTCATTGTCCTTTTCTACCATATGGCTAACCTCCTTGCATTCCACTCCAACCTTGGCATTTTTTACCTCCATCTCCTCTTTTTCATTGATCATAACCTCACTTTGACTCCTTAAGCCTCATTTTTGTTCGATTACGTTGTGATCCGCATTAACTTTCATCTTAATTTCCTTCTTGACCTTCCTTTTGATTAATGCTAACATGTCTACATCCTCTTCCTCAATCTCGTCCCTCGTTTGCAAACGTATGATTCATATTGGGGCCTTTATTCCTGGCTTTAGGCATATGATCATCCGACATCACCACACATTTCTCCTTTGCTAACCTGCACCAGACCTTCGCACCTTCGCTCTCCGAATCTTGTTCCACACCATTTCACAGACCTTATGAACCTCTTTGCTCTGGCCTTCTTTTTGCTGTCAACCTCATTCTTCTTCTTAATGTTGCCCGGAGACTGATCATTATGTTGGTGTTTGTCATGCATCTGGTAAGCTTAGAGAAGTTGCTTTTTATGTTATGGGATGTGGTTGATATTTCATGTTCTTAATTTGGTCTTGGGGAATTCATTTCTACCTGGTTGTTGAGATCTTTTTTCACTGTACATTGTGCTATCATTGTGCATTGTACTATCACTATACATCATTTGCAGGGGCATTCATTTCTAGCTAGCTGTTGAGATCTTTTTTCACAGTGCATTGTGCTATCTATTTAGCTATGTCTGGATGTGCCAAATATTGCGTTTGGCACTCCATTGCAATTTTGTGACATGGGTTTCTATATCTTTCTCTAGATGTGGAGTATATTGAGTTGTTGTGCATGAGGTATTATCTTGGGCGCATTCTAAGTTTGTGCATTGTGCTAATCCTGCCTAATTCTAGTTGCCTTGGGGAATTCATTTCTAGCTGGTTGTTGAGATCTTTTTTCACTTATATCAGGCTTTTCGAGAGTTAATCGTTCTAGTTTTCTCCCATTTACTTATTAACTTGCTCGAGATCCTTTTCCATTGACGGAACTGGTTACATGTCCTATTGTTAGGTTGATCTCTTTCTATTCATTTTTCAGACTCAGCACTCTCTTATTTGATCCCCTTGTGTTCAAGTCGCCATTTCACATCACTTGTCATTTAGCTGACCTTCTTGCCTTCCACCTCCTCCTTACACTCTCGGCTTCCATCTCTTCTATATATTTCGCCTTACCTTCGACATCGATCTTTCATTTTTTCTCCTCATGTGACCGTAGCCATCTTATCATTCTCTCGCCTTGCATCTCTTTGTTGTTTGATCCATGTTGTTTCCAGCTCGTAGCAATACGAGCACCTGCATGGTCGTGCTCTCCCTTTCACTAAGTGGTTCGTGACGTTGCTCGACATTTAGATGTTTCCCATCGGCTGGGCTTATAGGTAAGGAAGTTCTCTGGTAGTCGGCCGGTTTTTGTGTTCTTTGCGAGTCCCTTCCCAGAATGGCATCGATCCGAGCCCTCGGATCGTTATTCTAGGACGGGACGAGCATCTATATATGTGCGCATCATTCTTGTAGCTAGTTATCGGCGTCTTCTCACAGCAGCGTCTCTTTCCTTGTCCATTGCTTCCCACCCTACCCGCCCTTATATGTTGTTTTGGATTCGTCTATTTTTTATATGTTTCTGTTCCGTACTGACCACCCATTGGGTGATGCTTTTTTCCACCTGATGGCTGATGCAACTTATTTTCCACCGACTGGATGATGCTATCTATATTTTCCACCCGTTGGGTGATGCTAGATGATTTCCACCTGTTGGTGATGCTATTTTTTAATTTTTCCAACTCTTGATGCTGGTTTATTTTTCTATATATGTTTATTAACGGTTCCTAATGGCTAATGTGTTTTTTTGCTTTATGGGGGCTATTTTCTTAGGAGGTGCGCGCCTGCCATGGTTGTCCTCATTTTCCCTAATGTTTAACGGGTACTTTTTAGACATTTCTCCTTTTTCAGGTTTCACACATTCTATGGCGTTGATGCGTGTTTTGGTTGGCTTCACCAATTTCCTACCTTGCTCTTCAGGGCATCCTCGAGGCCGTTGGCGACCATTTCTCATTAGGGTTTTTCATATTCACATGATTAAATTTCCTCAAATTGTCATATAGAAACATGTTTTTTAAGCAGACCGTCTACATAAATTGGTTGCTCCATACTCTGCAGCAGAAGCATCAAAGGACACGCTGCCTTCAGCTTCCATTCGTACAAAAGCAAAGAAGCAATTAATTTTTCTCTGGCTATGGAGTCTGCTAGAATCGCAGTAGAAGGTGCCACGTTGCCGTGAAAAACATTTGAATTTTGGCATGGCCATGGCTGTATATGTTGGTCTATAGGCAGGGCGAGTAACTTATTTCAACTCGGTCCATTTTTCCTACAGCTAGACTCTGTTTCACAGAGCCAGGATGAAGAACAAATTGGTAACTTGAAATGCTTTTGGAGGTTTGATTCAATGCTTATTGAATCTAACAAGGTGATAGAGATGGAAGGACATGGCTTAAAGGTTAGAAACTCTTCTTCTAATAATGCTGCTATTGATTCTTCGGTAACAATTTTTTAGCTATGCTCCATTCTGGTGTTTTAATCAAGTTCCTTGAATTATTCTCGTTGCCTTATCTAAAATTGTTAATTAAGTTCCCAAGTTTGTGCAACTAGTCACTGGATTCATTTGGCTTATAAATATTCTGTTAAGATGTGACTGACCATATATTGAAGCCCATTAAGATGCCTTTACCTAAAAAAGTTGTCATACTGTGATTTTATCGTAATGTGTGTTTTTTTTGGAATGTGACATGAGCAGATATTGAATTGCTATTATTCCTTTGTAGATACTCATAGCAGCAACAATTCTGCGGTTAACATTCCAGTCAGTTGGTGTTGTGTACGGAGATGTCGAAACGTCACCACTGTACACGTTTTCTAGCACATTTCTGAAGGGCATTGATCCTGAGTATAAGGCTACAGATATTCTAGGAGCATCGGGGCACTGTCTTTGATTATCTATACAATGATTATGTCTCCCCTCATCAAGTATATAGTCCTGGTACTTCGTGCTAATGATCATGGTGAAGGTAACTACTGAAATATTAGAGCTCATTTTGCATCTCATATTCATATGAATGGTTGGCTATGTGGTGCCAATATAATTTTGATTTGCAAAATAGATCAAGCAAATTTGCCAATAAAATTTGTGGAGCTTGTGGATCAAGCAACCGTTTCAATAGCACAAAGCACTTCCCCAAGTTTTTATGTTGGTCCTTGCACTTTTTGCAATGAGCATGATAGTAGGGGAAAGCTCTCTTACACTAGCAATATCAGGTATGTGAAACTTTGATGTTTGCCCCATGTTATGACATGGGTGCTCCACAGCTTTTTGTATAAAATATTTTTCAAATAAAAGATCCAACTAGTTTCGTGCCTTTGGGTGCAAAAATCTATTATCTGCACTTTTGCCTGAAATTTCTTCAATACAAATATCATTTTCTTTTGCGTGAATGTTTGCAGCCACTGCCTCCATAAACAAAAAACAAAAGGATAGAAAAGTAGAGATGACAAATTACTGCTTGCTCTTACCTTAAGTGGCTGCTTGCTTCTAGAGGATATGATAAAGAAACTAACCCATAAATTATATACCGATTGAAAAAGGGAAATCGTTTTACAGGTTAAGATTCTCAACTTAGATGCCAACATATTAATGCTTGCATATTGTTGTTTATGCAAGTTAACAAAACTCAAGTCTTAAAAACTGATAGAGAAGTGTAGTGACTTGCTTCAAAAGAACCAACAACAATAAAAGAAACTAACCGCATAAAATTATCTTACAGTTGAAGAAAGGGAAATACGTTTTATAAGGTTAAGATTCTGATTTAGATGTAACATATTAATGCTTGCATATTGTTTATACAAGTTAACAAAATAGAATCTTAAAAACCAGTGGTTGCTTGCTTCAAAGGACCAACAATAAAGAAACTAACACACCAATTATCTTACATTTGATGATTGGAAAGGCGAAATCACGTTTTCTGAGGTTAAGATTCTCAGATTTAGATATAACATATTAATGTTTGCATTTGTTTATACAGATAACAAAACAGTCTTAAAAGACATTGTTTATGCATGTGTCGCAAAAACCAAGTCTTAAAAATGAGGAAAGCTTAGATCATTTGGTAACAAAGTAGAATCAACTCCCCATGAAGACAATGCCTATGAGCAAAGCAAAAAATTAGGATTTCATTGCATTTACTTATATTATATTTGCGATAGCAACAGGACTTTAAGGAACTCAATACTCCAATTTACATTGAACTTTTATGAAGCTCTTCCTACAAGTTCTTAGCCCGTTTGGACCTCTCTTCATTTGTAGTTTTATTTGTTGTGTCAGATATTATTTGGAGTTCATCTTTAGACTTATTTAAGACAATGTGCAAAGTGAAGGGATGACTTTACAAAGGCTGCTAGATGAGGTATGTTTTCTTTGAATGCGCACTTACGTGAAGATCTTGATGGGATAGAGAGGGTTAGCAAGAGAAATGTTATTGGCAGCGTCAATTCTCAAAGTGTCCCTTGATAAATTTCTTGTAAGAAAATAAATTTTATTTGAGATATTTCGTAGAATCCCTCTAGCGTTTGAGATGTTTGATACGGAAATTTCTCACAAACGCTAAGCAGCTCCCCTTAGTTAGCAATATCAATATGTATGAAAAGCTTTTGATGTTGGTGGGAGTATTCATGAGAATTATTGTTGAAAGCAAGAAATTCTATGGCACTACGTGAATCAATAAGAGGAAATACACATTTTTTTTTTTCCTGCTATATGACTAGTACTTGATTGCCAGTTCTTTGAGCATAGCTAAGCCCATGAATGACATATTAGAGCAATTGTTAAATGGATTCTTGTTTTTAAAAGGTGGATAATCAAGAGCATTCGACCACATTTGCATACTTCCCCTTATCTTTTCCGTTTCCTTTTCATTTTTTGCCTTTGTCTCTTATTTTTTTTTCCTATTTCCCCCTTGCTCCTTTTCCCTTTTTTACATTTCAATTTACTTTCTTTTTCCATTATTCCATTTTCCTCTTTTTTCTGCTTTTTGTTTTACGCTTCCCCATTTTTTCCTTTTCTATTTTTCCTTCCCTTTTCTCCCGATTTGTGGTTGCCCTTTTCCCTTTCCTTGGCACTTACTTTTCCCCCTCTCTTTTCACGTTTCCCTCTTCCCTTTTCCTCGTGCCGCCTTTAAGTTTTTCCTTTTCTGCTTTCACCTTTCCTTTCCCTTTTTTCCTTTTCCTTTCCTTCTCTCCCCCCACCTTTCTTTTTCCTTCCCTTTTCCTCTTTTACTTGACCCTTAGGGTGCTGCTTTTTCTAGTGCCCTTTTCCTTCCTTTTCCCCCCCTCCTTTTACTATTCCCTCTTTCCCTTTCCCTTTTCCAGCCATTTTCCTTAGGTTTTCCACATTTTCCTCACCCTTTCCCTCTTCCCTTTTTGCCATGTGTCCCTTTTCCTCTTCTATTTTTCATGCTCTCTTTTGGCTCCTCTTTTCCCCTTTCTTCACATTTTTTCCTCCTCCCCTCCTTTTCCTTTTTCCTTCTCTTTTTTTTTTTTTTTCTATTTTGCTCTTTCTTTTATTCCACCTCCCCTTTCTATTTTTCCATTTTACCTCAGTTTTTTCCCTTTTTGCCTTTTTTCCATTTGCTTCCACTTTTTTTCACGTTTGCCTTTTTCCATTTTCCAACCTCCTTGTCTTTTTTCCACTTCCCACTTTATTTCTCTTTTCTGATTGCCATTTATTCCTTTCCTTTGCCCACCCTTTCCCTCTTCCTTTTCCGTAGTCTTTTTTTTTCTTTCCCTTTTCTCTCGCTTTTTCCTTTTTACCCTTTCCATCCCTTCTCTCCTCCCCTTTTCTCTTTCCTTTTTTTTAATTGTCCTTTTTTCCTTCCTTTTTTCTCTCCCTCCTCCTCTTCCACCTTTTCCCTTTCCATTTCCTTTCCTTTTCCTTTTCCTTTTCCTTCCTTCTCTCTACCCTTTTTCCCTCATCCCTTTTTTTTCCCTTCCTTTTACTACATCCTCCACCCCTTTTCCCTCTTCTCCTTTTCATAGTGTCATTTTTTCCTTTATTTTCTCTCTTACTTTTCCTTTTTTTTTTTTTTGTCTTTATTTTCTATTTCGCTTTCCTTTTTATCGGGTGCCTTTTTTTGCACTTTCACTTTGCCTTTATCTCCTCAACTTTTTTTACTCTTCCCTTTCCGTGTTCCTTTTCACTCCCTCCCTCCTCCCCTTTCTTTTACCTTTTTCCTTTTCCCTTTCCCTTTTCTTTCCTTTTCCCTTTTCCTTTTCCCTTCCCTTTTCTCTACCCTTTTTCCTCAGCGCCACTTTTCAACCCACTTTACTCTATCCTCATCCTTTTCATCTTCTCTCCTTTTCGCCCAGGTGTCCTTTTTTTCTTTATTTTTCCGCTTTCCTTTTTAGGTACTCTTTTAAACTCCTTTTTCTTTTCTTTCTTCGCTTTTGCAGGTGCCTTTTTACCTTTCACTTTGCCGTTTTCTCCTCCGCTTATTTTTCCCTTTCTCTTAGGACATTAGAGCATGGTCAATGCGTGGGTGGAGAGTGGAGTAGGATAAATCTCGACCTAGAATGCAATGAGACTTATTTATAGTATATAATATAAGATGGATTTACGAGATGTTATAGGCATTACTTGTTAAAGGTTCCCAATGGCACTTATTACTTAGAAATCGATTTTACCTTACTTCATCTTGTAGGTTTGTCCATTTAGATAGAAGTGGTTAGAATGATATATCATAAATATGGGTGAGCTTCCCCATGTACGAGTTCGTTATGCCATTAAAAATGATATTATAATCCCATAGTTGAATCATGTCATTGTACATTTCTCCTAGGTGCTCCTTCACTTGTGCATTCTGTCATGTTAGCTTTTTTTAATGGCTGATCCTATACCTTGTTACTTACCAACATCCTATAAACGAGTGATGTAAGATTGTTTCATTACATCACAAAATTTTATTGCTCCCTCTCAGCTCTTTTCTAAGCTCTTTTCTAACTTTCGGTGAGCGCTTATACTATAACAACTCTTGTAAGTGATTTAGTTACCATACAGAAGCTTTGACATTAGAACATATCCCTAATAACTAAATTTCTCTTGAGAGGAAACAGCCTTATATAAAAGGAAGCAAAAAACCCCAAAAGAAAAAAAGGGGCAAAGCTGCACTTTATTTCTTCTTCTTCTCGGTTATGTTGTTGGATGCACGAGATTTTTAATGGTAATGATCCTTATTTGGAACCTCCACACCTAGTAGAAAATATTAGACATCTTTTACACTTGTGCTTGGTGGAGGAAGAGTGTTAAGAAAAGGAGGTATGGCAACATCTAAATCTAAAATCTCTTTGGCCTGTCATAAATAGGACAAATGGATGTCTTGGCATTGTTGATATTTTCTACATGGTTTCAACCGATAGGAGAATGATAAATTAATAGGTCTCTCAATGTCAATTCGAATTTTTCAAAAATTGTGCTATCAGATTTTTGCATATTTCTCGACAATGGTGAACCCACGAATTGAATTTTATGGTTGCGACGTTATTGCTCTTGGCTCCCATGGCATCCAAATAAATTAGTGAGAGCAGGAACAGAGCCCGGAAACTGCAGGAACAGAGCCCGGAAAACTGCAGCCACTGTGAGGGGCAGCCATATGAGGAAGAACCAAAAAACTAAATTTGCAAGGAGGTCTCCATGGCTAGGGGCCTCTCCGTCAGAAGAAAAACCTCCTCCTTGTCAAATCCTTCTTGGATTTGGAGGAAGAGGCAGGGATTGTGGAGGGAGATGCAGCTCTGAGAAATCCGATGGACCATATGCGGCATATTTGTGTAGTAGCCGATTGAAGAAGGCGGAAGAACTGGGCGCCATTGAATATGGCGATTCGAAAGCGAGGTTAGACGGAATGGACAATTGGAGGGGCGCCATAGCTGTCCTTCCTGTTGTTTTTGGATTTTGCCTTCGTATTTGTGGAAGATCGCTGGCCGTCTCCACACCTTGGAATTTAATGCACACATCTTCACCGTTCATTTTCCATATCATTCCTCTCTCTCTTTTTTCTCCCCTAGAAAGGATCTTCAACACATCACAACCTTTCGTTTCAGGATCACATCTACTCTCCACCCATTTCACTGCGCTTGTAATTCAGAGAATGGCTGCTTCAGGCCTGCGCATCCAATCTTCGCCAAAAGTAGCTCCCTCAGTTAGTATTACTTCTCTTCATTGCTACATTCTTTTGCTTCATGTGTTTGAATCATTAAGATCGAATTTATTCTTTTTACAGGTCTTTGTTGGGGTGCCATTTTGGCGCAGGAAGTATTCACTGGCGACTTCCATAATCACAAACATTTTCTGCTGATTTTTCGTTGCCTTTAAAAGATGCAAAACAGGGTTTCAGTCAACCTCGAAGTGATAAAAAGGTGTGATTTGCTCTGACAGTCTAATTAGGAATGGAAAGGGTCAAATCCTCCTATATGAACAATGGCTGCAGAAAAACAATCAAACAGAGATGTACAAAGGGAGATGAGTCATCCAGGAAAACATGGTAGTTTCTCTTTTAGCTCCTGCAATGTCAAATTCTGCTTTGCTTAAAAGTACAATTAATCCGAGTCTTGCTTTGTATAGGGGCAGCGTCTATGTGAAAGTCAGATTTTGATAAATCCAGGTAAGTAGGTGCTACAGAAAGATTATATTTTGGAGAGTATTTGTGTGTAGAATCCATGTGAATGAAAGAGAATGAAAATGCAAGAGTGACAAAACTGGCACCTAGGAAACATATTCCAACTTTTTCTTGCCCTAATGAGTATGTCTCCAAAAGATTGGCATTTTATAATGAGCCACAGCTATGAAGTGCACTTATTTATATTATTTATATTTATATTAATGCTTCATTTTGGATAGTATAAAAACTACTCCTGAAACTGAACACTAACATACCACGAAGCTGAATTTAGATGTTCAGTGGCAGATGTATGACAAATCTGCATGACATCCATTGCCATCTTTCTTGCAGCCGTGAGCTTACCCTACCTCCTATTCATAATACAATCCTGCATTCACATGTCCCTATACTCACATATCATAACTTCTGGATAGTGGCATAACCCTAATGAAGAAAGAATACCTTACCACTGCTGATAGGCACTGGCTTGCATTTTGTATCAGGCTGAAAACAGGTATTCAGTTGGTTTTGGAAGCATAGGGATGATTGTTGATATTAATGTACCTTGTCTTTACAAAACTTAACGTAATTTGACCAAGTTGTCTGTCGGTCCCTGTATGAAGATAGCTGTTATATCCTGTGTACCCAGCGGGATGTTGCAGAAAGCTTCTGCCAAAATGCACTGGCGCATTTGAATCCATCATTACTAAATAGGTTCAGACACTGTCATGTTCAAATATTCCTTGATAAAGCTTCTCACAAACTGCAGCCATACACAGCCAGCTGCATTTTTATGATCTTTAGATTTCTTGGTCTGCTTACGGAGTTGAATAATGATCTTTTGATCACGATTCCTGCCCTAATCACGATGTTTGGGCTTACCCTTTTCTGTTTCTCGCTTACTCCCTTGCCCAAGTGTCTCTGACTTGAAAGAATGTTGTGATTGTTGCAAGATATTTTGTAGGCTGAGTCAAATCCTTCAGCAGAGTCAATGACAATTTCTTCTCTTTCTCCTTTTGCTGCAACAGAGGAGACTTTAAAATCTTTTGCCATATTCCTGCAATTCTCAGGTTCCTCTCTTCAGGCCTCTTCAACAGTAATGCATTTGCTCAATCTTGTAACGAAAAAACCACTCACGATTTGAATCACATGGGAAAGTAGGGAAAACTGGCGCCAATACAAGTGTTGGCATTCTATAATGAGCCAAGCATTGCCACTCATCTAATTTACAGTCTACAGTTCTGTTTATATATCTTAACTGTTTTTAGGTGTGCAGGAGCTAGGACAGAACTATTATTTCCATCAAGCAAGCAAGAATCTTCTTTGATCCCTTTTTGATGAGGAGATTTGAGCGCCTTAGAGCTATTAGAGATTATTGCTTGTTACTATCTTCTCTGATCAAGTACATAGATATCTGAATGTCATGACATTGTTTCTATTAGATGGATTTCATTTCTCATTTTACTCAAGTGTAAAACTCAATTTGGGCTCAGCACATGCGGGGACAAAAGTGAAGTTATGCACAGAGCCACACATTTCTGGTCATAATACCCATCAGCTGCTGCAGTGTTTTGTTGGATCTTTTTAAAGAGGGGCAGTAGGCACAGAAATAAAAATGCTCCACGAGGACTCAAACTAAAATGTTGCATGTATACTTCTGCCCTCACAGTGTATGCTTAGCCCTCAGAGACAGTAATGCGTAGTAACTGGGTTAGAGATTTGTGTTATCCCAGCATTACCATGTCTACAACAGCAGGAGTCAATCGAACAAAAGATCCTAGTAATGTGCTTTCGCCAGTTAGTTTGGGCCTGATAGCTCATTATTTCTATAGAGTGAAGTTTATCATTCATATAACTTTTGTTATTTATAATTCTGTGTTATCTTTTCTACACCTCTCCTGAGGTCTCTGAACAGCGCTGAAATCATTTGTCTTTCTTCCTTTGCATATGGGGAAATTTTTCTAAAATCATTTTATCTTGAAAGGTTACTGTTTGACAATATGAACTGTTACTCTCATATCAGGTCTGCAGAGGTGAAAATAGAAACAAGCGGAACAGCAAAAGTTTGCTCCAATAGATTATATGGCAGGCCTCCGGCAACCAACAGCGATTGGATGAAAACATTTTATCTTAAGGCGCGAGCACATTTGGCCGTCACTTTGGTACGGTCGATATGACTTCTGTTTAACCTCTTTTCTTATTGTCTTTTGTGATAGATAAGTGGCTGCAATTGGAGCAGTTGGGGGTGGTTATTTGCTTTTGGGTTTGAGGGATTTTCTTCCCTCGGAAGGTAATTCACAAACTCTTCCTGGAAAGGAATTCATAACAAGAGGAAACAAAATGGACCAATAAAATATTCAATGAATTTAGAAATTACTGCTACCCAAGATAAACTGCACAATAAGCATCTTTGGTAGTCTTAGCCAAATTCCATGCTTGAACTCTGTTGACTATGTTCCACTACTGCAAATATGCAACCTACTTGAGGAAAGTTGAAAAGCTTGTGCTATTTCTAGTTGATCCATAAATCTTTCTCTATTATATGGCATGGATGGGAGGACCTGGCTAGACCAGCCAGAGAATCAAAGCTTGCTTAATCAGGTGAAAGATATCAATTTCGTTAGAAAGAGCAACAACGGAGGAATAAACCTGCGAAATTGTCAAGGGAGAGACAATTTACTCTATATACAAAGTGGAAGATTGTAGGTCAGGACATTACAAAGGGAAATTTCATTCTATCCATAACTTCAATTCTTCATTTATTTCAAATATAGAAATAGCTGACGTGTTCTCAAGGCACATCCAGTTACAAGGTACACACAGCCAGATAACTTCCATTTCTCCAGGGATAATCTTGCCCGCAAGCTGCATTTATGCTGATGTGCATCAAAAGGGTTTGCTATTTATTCACTACCAACAAGTAAAGGTAGGGAATATAAAGGGCGCTTCCTCTGCGATCTTTTCTCACATTTTCTATCTTTCCAGAAATTCTCCCATAACCTTAGCTGCTTCGAGTCATGATATAGCATTTTCATGTCCTCTTTAGCATATGATAATTATTTGCAGCAGTTGATTGGAAGAAATAAAGGGAAGCCTTATTTATGTGTGATAAAATCTAGCCCATTTAATATCCAATGCTAAAATTTCATATGGCTGTGCTTTATTTGCAGTGGAAACATAGGGAATGGCATACAAACTACACTGATAGCGGAGGAAACATTAAAGTTCAAAGATGCGCTATTTATACATTATAACAACAGTATAATGCACCCATTTTTCAGATTCAGGCTTTGAATTTGAGCTGTTTTGACTCTGTCAGGAATGTGGAGTTTATAATCTGTTGTAAATACATCTGATATCAAGAGCCATAGACTGTAGCGATCTAAATATTCCTTGAATTTTTCTATGCTTCTCCAATCCACACATTATTGTAGATACTGAAGAGATTGTCATTACTGCAACTTGGTGAATAATTTGATAAGCTGTCCTGGTGAGTGATCTACTCGAATACGAAGGAAGTAATGCCAAGATTCACAGATTAAGTCCTTGCATTTGGATTCGTCTGCTGGTGTCATGTGAAAAAGCAGTGACAATCTCCGTGTGGAAAGGATTGGTTCATAGTAGAATGCATGTATCCATGGCAATGGATTACATTTCTCTGTTTAGTAATTGGTTTTGCACTTGCCTGTCCACTTGGAAGCTTGTAGTTGTATTTCATCATCATACTTTTTTATATGATTAGGCTCTGCAGGCTTGATTAGGAAGATTTTGCAGAAACTATTTAGTCTTAGCAACTTCACCTGGGGATCACCTGCTGCACTTAAAGGTATTTATTCATGTACATAGTGGAAACTTAATTTATCATATATGAGTGGCTCAAATTACTCTAAAGTATGGTGCATCATGATCATCACTTTCGTTATAAAGGTCACATGTCGCGTTTCAGCTGAAGCGGCTGCGTGGCCATGGAGTCAGCTGAAATTTCGAACAGAAATTTTAAAGGTGCCTACGTTACTCCTTCAAAATGAAACTTGTGGGCGTCATGCGTACTTGCCTCCTCCCATGGCCACAATGCATCGGGAGAGCATATCATTTCTGGATGCAGGCTGGCTAACAAGGTAATTCTTGCATCATGATGCTGTCTCCAGCGAAGTTCCTCAAGCCTATTTTTAATTCTTTTCAGTCCATTAGATTCCACAGAATGTCCCAAGAACTCCAGATTTCAAACATACGAAGACACCATTATTCAGCTGAAAGTTTAGAAAAGGTACTCCATTTCTGGTTTAGTGAGGCCTTGGATCCTTTGCAGTTCATTTTTGTATTGAAGGACATCATCCGCCCACAAAAGGTGCAGAAGGAAAAGATTTAGTTTCGCTAAAAAGGATCCCATGCGCAGGTTTGTTGTGATGGACAGGAGACCCATAAAGTTTTGGGAACACTATGGGTACTTGCCAATGTTGGTAGATTGGCAGTGTTTCTGATTCCCAATCAGCTTTCCAGTATTCTGATCAATCCGAGACAGAGCATTCTTGGACTTCTCTGATATTAGGTTACTGGGAGATATGTGGTTTTACCACAAAATACCCTCACTGCTTACCGAAGATGCAGCAAGTTGTTACACCGACCAGTTATACCTTTGTGGCTGTCTTGAGCATGTGGCCAGCTCAAAATATAGAAAGAGGTCAAGAGATTCATGCTCAAATTACAATGAAAGGCTTGGAAAGAAATACTTTTGTTGCCAGCAGCTTGGTTGACATGTATGCAAATGTAGTTCAATGGAAAAGCAAAGGAAATTTTGACATGCTACCAGTCACGAGATGTAGTGTCATGGAACACAATGATTGCAGCATATACCGACAATAGGCTTAGTGAACAAAGCGCTAGAGATACTTTCACCATCTGCGAGATTTGATGGCATGGCATCCCCAGATACTGTCACCTTTGTTTGCTGCCTAAAGCTTGTTCCAGTGTCACGGGCTCTAGATAAAAAGATAAGCCAATTACATAATCAGATCAGGCAAAACAGCCTTGAAAGAGAACTTTAATGGCAACATTGATTGGCATGTATGGAAAATGCTTGGCTCACACTGATGGAGGCAAGGGAAGTATTTGACAATCTACTGAGTGGGATATTGTAATGTGGAGCGTGTTAATTGCAGCATTATGTAGAGAATGGAGATTCTGAGAATGCGCTTGAACTGTTTTGAAGATGCAACAAGAGGGGTGTCAACCCCAAATGCAGTCACATATGTTTCTAGCCTGAGAAGCCTGCAGCACCTTGGGAAGAATAGATGAGGGTCGAGAAATGCATACTGAGCTTAGCAAATGGGACTAGGAGGATCTTTTTTGTTAACTTAGCCTTTAATTGACATGTATTCAAAGTTTTGGTTTACCTGCACAAGCACAGGTGATCTTTGATAAGTTTTAAATCGGGGATGTTGTCTCGGGCGGCATTACTATCTGGGTATGCTGAAAATGGCCTTGGGCAAAAGGCACTCAAGTGCTGCTTTGAACAAAGATGCAACAAAATGTCACTCCAAATGCAGTCACATTTGCTTTGCAGTCTGAAGCTTATGCTAAATTGGAGCCCTAGATAGGGCGAGAGATACATAATAAAATTACAGATGGATTTACAGCAATATGGACCATTTTGGGATTGCTTTTGATTGACATGTATGCCAAATGTGGATCAGTCTTGGAGGCACAGGGAAGTCTTTAACAGTTGCAGTTTCTGATATGATGCTGGACTGCACTGATTGCAACTTATGTTGAGAATGGGCTTGGAGGGAAGGACTGAGATGTTATGAAGAAATGAAACTGAAGAAGAGTGTCTCCAAATAGCGTCACATTTATTTTCTGCTTGAAGCATGCAGTAGGTTAGGAGCCCTAGATAAAGGTCAGGAAATACACAGCGACATTGTTGAAAGGATTTCAAAATAACTGCTTCATTGGTAGTGCTTTAGTGTATGTATGGAGAAATGTGGCTCTGTTCAGATGCGAGGATGTGTTCCATAGGCCGGAGTTAAGGATGCTGTATCTTGGACCGCTTGTGATTTGCAGCCTATGCTGAAAATGGTCTTGCAGAGGGAATCGTTAGATTGTTTTGAGCAGATGGAAACTGGTGGTTAGCTACTCCAGACAGTGTGGCTTCTCTGCAGCTTGAAGGCCTGTGGTAGCATAGGAGCTACTTATAGACAAGGGGCGTCAATTACACTTTGTGGTTGTAGAAAGGATTTGAAGGTGATCTGTTTATAGGTTTTTAGCCAGTTGACATGTATTCCAAGTGTGGCTCCTTGTAAATTTACTTGTGATGTTTTAGCTACCAATTCGAAATATTGTCTCATGGAATGCAATGATAAGTGGATATAGCATGAATTCATGTGGGGTGTGATAGCGTAGAATGTTTTAGTCCATACAACATTGCACAATGTGGCCAGACTCTACTACATTCATATGTCTTCTCACTGCATGCAGCCGTGCTGGTCTGCTATTCAAAGGGCAAAAATATTTCAAGATGATGAAAGAAGGAATCTGACCTTGTACCTTCTGCAGATCACTATACCTGCATGAGTTGACCTTTATGCCAGCTCTGGACAATTGTATGCAGCAGAGACTCTTAGAAACAGCACCAGGTCTCCTATCAATAGAAGCATGGACGGCTTTGCTTCAATGCTTGCAAAACCTATCTTGGTCGAGGGCTAGGAAGGGAGTGCTTCCAGTGCCTAATCAGTTTAAATTCTGGAAATTCTTTAGCCGTATGTGCTTATAGCAGAAGCGCTCTATTCAAGTTCTGGCAGCTGGAATGAATAAAATATGCTTGAAGTCTGCTTTGGCAGCAAAAGACCAGCAACCAATACTATGAGGAGCGAGCAAAGCGAGTTTATAGCTGGTAGAAATGAAGCGAGAAGGTGGCGTGTCAGCGGCCTTCACAGATATGTGTACTGAGGAGGAAGGCTACGGCGCTAATATTTGATTTTGCCATGAGACCTTATTCTGCTAAAGAGGATTGCAGAGAAGTTGGTGATTTGTTTGGGCTTTTACGTGCTCCACTGTAGCTAAAAGCATGACGATGAGAATGGTTTTCAAATTGCAACTTTATATTTAAAACCGGAAAATGAAGGTTATTCTTTAAAGAATATGGAGAATAGTGCATTTATTCATTTATTTTTAGCAAAGAAAATTATTTTCTGGTAAAGCATTTGAGCAGGCAGTGGAGAAGGTTACAAATTGACTTCACTGGAGTTGTTTGAACTGGAAGAGGGTGGGCCCTTTCAATCAAGCACTTATGTTTCTTAAAACATTCATACATCTTCATGAAAGAATCGGTGGAAGACAGTTTAAGATGTGCAGGGGGCACTCCTCTTCAGAAGATATGGTAGGAGATAAAATTCCATGATGAAATCTAGAATAATACCCTTGTATAGTGGATATGGGACAAAACAAAGTCCATATTGTGGTGATTGAGCAGAAGTAATGGGCAACTAATTAATGATTGCTTGATACAGGTACTGTTACCCTGATCAGCAACATATTTGTATGAATGCTGTTTTGTCTGTCTTGGGCATTGAGGTCCATTATTGGCGCAATGGACAACAGACTAATGATTAGGTGCTGGTATGACAATCAGCATGCACTGAATCAGATTGAATCAGAATAACGAAGGGAATTATTTATTGTTGGATTGGGTTTGGAAAGCACAGGAAAGTGGCTCCCTGCTTGATGTCGTTGATAGCAGGCTTGGAACTGATTATGATGAAGCACAAATAATTCTGGTTTTATCCCTTGGATTGTTATATGCCCGACCTGATACGAATATGAGGCCAACTTCCAGGGCACAGCCTCATCTTGAATCATAGGAAATCCACTTCCTGGGCTTCTGGCTCAAAGGCCACTACTGGCTTTTACTTCAACAAGTAGTCTCTCTAAAATTCCGGCAGCTTCTTGTCCAGCAACAATACAACTTCTAACATCTCCTATCACCATAGTTACGCTGCCCTCTCCCTGCCCCATTGTACTTGCTTAGAAGCATGTAAAAGAATTGCTTTTGTTCTTGAGCATGTTATTAAGTTTTGTAATGTTTGTATTGCCAAAATTTTATTTGGCTTCTATAGAAGAATAGAGTAAAGAAGGAGAATTAGAAGATTTAGCGTGTCTCCATCTTTGTGAGCCAAACCCAAAGCCATCGCAGTAAACTCTTTTTTAATCACCATTCTACAAATTATAAGTTGCATTTGCACACTTTTCATTCCTCTTTCTTTAAATGCATGGTTTGTAGCAGCCCTAAGTAACAAAATGTCAAAATGTAGCGCCAATGCTTGGCTTATCATATATCGAATTGCTGTAGGGGTGCGTATGGGTACATAACAGTATTACGGCAATAAATGAACTTAATCAAGATGCACATTGATGCGTGCCTCTCCCCGTATAGAAGCTTTAGAAATATAGAAGGCTATTCAAGTATAGGGGAGATGTTGGATGAAACAACTATGAATGTCATCCATGAATGAAAGTGGTCATTAACATCTTTGAAGCTGGAAGTAGTCTTGAGGGTTCTTGTTTAGAATGATAAAACCGATGAGACATTGGAATGCAATGATATTGTTTCAATGCATTGAAGTTCATCCACTGTTTTGAGTAATGATGGCGGTGACTACTCCATCTCGTCTTTAAAGCCCTTTTTTTTTCTTTTTTCCCTTTTTTTTAAATTGTGCTTTTTATGAAATGTACTCTGTTTTGAATGTCTTAGAAAGAAATTAGACTTCACATCCCTTGCTAGATCATTGTCATTCTATCCTATAGGCTCAAACATATTAGGTCTTGCATTAGAACTATGTATATATAAAAGGCGCAACATTTTCCACTATAGTAGTATTTCTACGCGCACTTGCGACACAGGAGTCCTCCCAAGGATTGTGGACATTGTGAGATTGCAAAAGTAAATTTTAGCAAAGGATGCCTTGTTAAATGCTGCTCCCCTGATCAAGCATTTTGCTAAAGAACCTTGGTTTAGTCAAGTAAATACATGATGAAACAATGCTTCATCCTGCTCCATCATATATTTCTTTTTAATTTCCGTCCCTCTTGATTTACAACAAATACCAAAAGATAAAACTTGTGCCCAATGCAAGCAGTTCAAATATATACAACTTGCTCAATCTTGTACATTAGATAAAATAAAGTCATGGAAGTTTCAGGGCAGTTGCTCAAGGGCCTGTGGAACGATCCGGCCCTTGCCTTGATGTGGCTGGGGTACAGGCGGATTCTCCCCACGGTGGACTGTGTAGGCCCCATTGGCATTGCGATATGACTAGCCAAGATTCTCGGCGGCCCGGTGGCCAAGCTGAGGCGGGGAAGACGGCCAGTCACCGGAGGCCACAACACATGCAAGATTGAGGCTCACGGCACTCCAGCCGTGACCACATTTTCACACTCACGAACCACTGATGGGATAGAGGCTGTAGATAAGACTTGTATTCTTTGGTTCATAAACTTTGCTCAAAGCCTTTGATACTGTGCCTTGAGAGAAAATGCGTAGCCCGCGATGCCCACGAGCTAGGGTCTAGCAAATCCTGTGAATGTAGTTCACAGGACGCTATATATATAAAGGGAGTGTTCAAGCCAATTGTGGCCAAACAGGCGGCCATTTATTAAGCGACATCGAGGAATTAAATGGGGATGCCCTCTCTCTCTGACACTCTTTGGACTCTGCATTGTCGGCTTTCGACCTTTGGCTTGCTCGAAAATATGGGTGGAGTCGTTGATTGTTGCATCGAGGGTAAGCGCACGCCTCGTATATCTCTTGGGATGATGTGGACCTTCTAGCATGTACACCTGCATGACATGCAATGCCACTTTGATGCCTTGCACATATTGTACTGACGTGAACATCATCAACGACCAAGATCGAAAAGATTGGTGCTTATATAGATCATCGTGCCCGGCCGAGGATGCCTTCTATGGAGTTACCATAGACAAGGCAGAAGTGGCACCAAGTCCACAAGTACCTAGAAGTAGAGTTTCATGCCATGTCGCTTTGGGATACTTCCATTAAATTTTGGGGGTGATGGCGGTTTGGAAAGCCTTATCACGTAATCGCGGAGACAATAGCTCTGAGCATAGGTATGACTAGGCCTTGCTCCGGTGCTTTACGATTCGAGGTCTTGGTGGGCATGCTTTTTGTATGGGGTTGAGAATCGGGGGTGAGTGGTGGTATCGGTGGGTATCCCTGCGCCACTTGGAATGAATTGGGCGGGTGCAAAAGAGCCTACTTGACATGGGCACTAGAATTGAAATCCATGGTCTTTCATATCAAGAGTGCATTTAGGGGAGACATGCTTCTTGCCTCTTAGGAAGGGAAGCCCTTGATAAGCCACATAGATACACTTTTCGAGAGAAAGTGGTGTTGGATGACTCTTGTCTCCCTCACCTGGCACACATAGTGGCAATGGGGCCGCATCAATTGAAGGCCTGCTAGAAAGACAAGAGAGATAAGTGTGATGGAATGCCGGAAGCCGCGGTGTACTCACGGTGCAAGCGGTCACGGTCGCCATAGATTGGAACAATACGCCCGACGCACTTCCTCGCCAAGCTGGGGATGCCGGTCTTGGATTGAACCATATTACGGCACTGCATCAGCCCCACATTGGGCGGGGCACGCACTTAGGCACGCTTTTGTGCATGCACTTGATGAAAAAGCACAAACTCATTCGCGTCGATGCACTTGCGGGGGCACCATAGTCTCGAGGTGAGATGGGTCGCACTAGATTAGGCTGACCATGCGGAGATGAGGCTTTGTCAACATTGCGGCTTGGAGGTATTGGGATAAATGCCACATTCTTTAGAGTACATCCGACATCACGATCAATGTTGTTAAATACGTCAAAATTCGTATGCTTAAAAAATATTTTTGAAGATTTTTAAAAATTTTGGAAAAAAATCTTTAAAAACATATTTCGTATAAAATATGTTAAAAATTATATCTATGAAGGCATTGTACATAATACATAAAGCTTTATCCTCTTTGTAATGCACCTCTTCATCCCAGTGATACTTCAATCCTATTAACGATCCAAATAAGAAGGGCCGAATGTTACGTCTTGTCTAACAAAGGTGTCCATAGTTATACCGCGAGGAGACATACTTTCTTTGTGAAGAGCTTTTGTGCTAAGACTCAAACACCCCACAGAATCACTCATTGTATTCAAGATATTCAAGAAGATGATTGTCCATAAGTATTACTTGAAGGTTTACGCCAAGTGAATTTGTGAAAGGAAGTCCCCAACACCTCCCTTTTGTGTGCTTAAGTTTAAATTTTGGGATACCATCTTTGTAGAACTTGTCCACAATTGCGATTGTGATATCGAATGGAAATGTTGGTTGTAAGAATGTTTTGGGATGTTCTAAAATATTTATGAAATTCTCATGGGTAAGCATCTCGATCCTAAAGATAGAAAATTTGAAAAAATTTTAAACAATCAAATTATAATATTACAGAATGTTTTACGATGCTTATGAGCAACATTTATCAATCCAAAAGAATGGAAATTTTGAAAATGGTAATAAGTGTAAGATAAGCTCTAATGGGTAATACTTTAGGTGGTAGTAAGGGGCATATGTAACTTGAAATTATTGGCTTGTCGGTGTGATAAGCTCCTCATAAATTAACATTCTATCATATGGGGAGTAGAGGTGCCCGAGTGGTTTTGAGATAGATGTGCTTCTCGACTGACTCTCTATCATGAGAGATTAAAATCACCGTTTGCACGCGATCAATGTCGACATCTAAGTTGCCTCAGCTTTTGTAGAATATTCTAGAATGTAGGCACTGATCTAGAGATAGAAAATTTATTTACAATTTTGCAAAGGGAAGCGAAATAAAGTGTATGGAATGTTTAGGATGTTCATAGAGACCTCTGTCTAAGAGTAGAAAGGTTTTAAATTTAGGAAGCATTAAAGCGAATGTTCTAAAATGTTCGGATGCTTGAGGTGTGCTTTGATCAATTCAAAAGATCATCTAGAGTACAAACTGGCTCTTAAAATGTTCTAAAATTCTAGAATATTATTCCAGGTAGCCACCTCGATCCTAAACTAGAAAGATTTTAATAGACCTCGATTAAGAAATAGAAAGTTTTAGAACTTCTCAAGCAGTCAAAATAAAATGTTCTAAAATGTTCGGATGCTTAAGGGTGTTGCATGATCAATTCAAGAATGTTCTATATGCTTTTTAGAATGTTCTAAATTTCTGATATTTTGAATATAAACACTTCAATCTAAAAGCAATTTTTGTTTTACAATTTTGCAAAGCCCCAAAATAGAGCGTTAAGGAATGTTTGGGGCGTTCATAGGTAAGATCCTGAGTTTGAAATAGAAAGTTTTTTAGAACTTCTCAAGCAAGCATCTCGATTGAGGAGCCAGAAAGTTTTCTTGAAGCTTTTGCAAAAACTCAAAAGGGTGTTCTAGATTGTTCTATAGAAAGTTCTCATTCTTTGTGGTGGATAAGCATCTCAATCCTATTAATAGAAAGTTCTTGAAAATTTCAAAAGAGCAGGAAAAAGAAATGTCCAGAGGAATGTTCTACATGCTCAAATAGTTTTGAAATTTTGCAAGCAGCAAAATATAATGATTTTGCAAAACAAGCTCATTGGGTAAGCACCTCTGATAAAAAATAGAATGATTTGGAAACATTTGCAAACAATCAAAACACAATGTCTAGAATGTTCCAAATGCACCTCGATTCTAGAATAGAAAGTTTTAAAAGATAGACAATGCTCACCGAAATTGGTCATGTATGATGCTTTGGAATTGGCGGTAGGTGTGAGTCGACTCTCATAGGTGATACTTTGGAATTGGTAATAGGTGTGATTAAGCTCCTTATGGGTGATTAGACTCTAATGGGTGATAATTTAGAATTGCTAGTAGAAGTTGGTAGTGTCTGGATGTGTAGGCAAGAAAATGTATGTATACATATGTGTGGTAGATGCATTTAAAATTAGGGGCAGGAATGTGTGCATGTGTGTCCAATAGAAGCCCAGGAATCATTCAAACAAAGGGCACACTTTTCTAAACTAATACCACCTAGAGCTCGAGCAGCCTTACTAGGACCTCAAATGCCCTAGCTACCGAACATGTACCTATGGCAAACGACACCTAGGCTCCAAACATGGCACATTAGCTCAGATAGTAGGCTTGCCCCATCCTAGACTCAAACATGCCACATAGAGTGTTAACCCTCAGTCTCTCACCACAGGTACTGACTTTGCACAAGAAGGGAAATACGGCCGGGCAAGTTTATGCCCTGCGGGTTAATGGGCTGCCCGAGGGAAATGCTGCCCGATTAATAGTTCCCCTTCCGTCTCCTTGCTCATCCATATCCATATGCATCCGCGAGAACATACATCGATGATTATTTCCATGACTAGATCTTCTTATATTATAAAATTATAGTGTATATGCATCTTGAATGGCTGGCGCTAGAATGGTGAGGATTCTACGAGCCGCGTGGCATCATGCATCGTTTTCACGATTACCTTTCACAGGTTTTTTGTTTTGCGAGGCGGCTCTAGGTTAAGCTTGGCTATAGGCGTAATGTTGTATGGCCCGCGATTTCGCTTGACTTCGATGGAAAAGATTATCGTGTAAGACCAAGAAAAAAATCCACCTTTCTGGCTGATGGCGACCTCCTCTTGAGAGCTCGATGATACCAGTTTGCAAGGCCTACTTGGCAAGGTGGTTATGGCTATGGCGTGTTGTGTTGAAGGCTCATTTTGAAGTAATATGGAACCATTACTTAATGGGACCATGGGGATTTGATTTACCCTATTGAAGATTAAGTAGCGAGGAAGCGTGTATAAGAGGTTTAGCTACGTAATTAAATTATCTTGGATGCCCTTCGAGTCTCTCAAAGATAGGTATAGTGCATTTTAGATATGCAGGATTTCTAGGTTTTCAATATTTAGGGTTGCCAAGCAGGACCCACAAGTTTGTGAGGAAGCTCTTTAGCGGCATTAGCATTCCTCAGAAAAAATTTGGTCGCATTTGAATATTAGAAGTTTGAAGCATGGTGAATATTTGGTTGAAGGTAGGGAACAACGCACAAAATCCATCTGAAGTTTCTTCACATAGCATAATATGAATAGAAGGAAAAACTAGAGTTGAAGGAAAAGCTGGAGTTGCATGCCCGATTACAAAAGTAATTCATAAGCTTGGAAGTTTCAAATCTAACTATAAGCAATGCATGAGGTAACAAGCTTTGTCTCTCATCAAAAGTTGAATCACGAATTATTGTAATGCATGAGGCAATGAAGGCATTTGGAAAAGAAACATAGTAGAAAAAATTTGGTCATGGCCGAATATTAGGATTTGAAGCATGGTGAATATTTGGATTTGAGAGAATTTGAGGAGCGGCGCACAAAATCATCACGAAGTTTTCTTCACATAGCATGAATAGAAGGAAAAACTAGAGTTGGAAGGAAAAGCTGGAGTTGCATGCGATACAAAGTAATTCGCAAGCTTGGAAGTTTCAAAATCTTCTCATAAGCAATCCTTGAGAGTAACGAAACTTTGTCGTAAAGTTGAATCAGTGTGTAATGCATCGATGCAATGAAGAAGCATTTGGAAAAAGCTAAGAGAGCAAAGAAAGAATTGAAATTTTGCATCCCATATATCAGTTTAGGAGCTGGCAGAGATAGAGGAGCATTCAAATGGAAGTACATATTGCTTTATTTGGCGGCCGAACTTCTAATTTCTAGAGGCGATGTTTGTGGCCTAATTTTACATTGTGATGATCGGGAACTTGCATACGTATCTTCATCAAGACCCTGAAGCCATGGATTTCGTGAGTTTCAAGATGGCATCTCATTTGCCATGGTCCTTTTTTCTTACTTGATTATAATGTATATATGATTGTGTTGTACTTGCAGGATAATATTCAAATAAGTAGATTGTATGCTTTGTTTCCGGAAATTAACCTCCTTTTGAGTATGGGAGCATTTTGTGTTTTCTTGTCGAAGTAGATTTGCTCAATATCAATTTTTTTTATGCCATTGTATGTTTGGAGCATCTGATAGAAATAGTGAAGGTTGTTTTTGTTTCTTTTAAAACTCTAAATTATGTAGTAGTAACATTCA
Organism: Isoetes taiwanensis; assembly: GCA_021234155.1. Lineage (NCBI taxonomy): Eukaryota > Viridiplantae > Streptophyta > Lycopodiopsida > Isoetales > Isoetaceae > Isoetes > Isoetes taiwanensis. The sequence goes on from JAJEKV010000130.1 coordinate 861,004, forward strand.
TAAATACATGGAATGCCCAGAAGGTGGTGGAAACAATTTCTAGTCTTAGATATTTTGGACCCATTTTTGTCCTTACGAAGAGCAATTGTATGATGGTGTGATTAAGGCATAATTAGGGTCCAAAACTCTATTTAGAAGAGAATATAATAATAATATACTACAAATGTGTCGATAGCGTTGGGCACTTTTTCCATACCACCAAGAAATATATCAATCGCGATGTCGATAGAGTATCCCAATATTTGCGGGTTCGAATCATGCCGGTAGCTGAGCTTTCCATAGCACTAATTATCTGAAGTCTTCGTGATGCATTGCTAGATTAAGCAACATAACCACAGGATGTAAAATCCGCGGGTATAAAATAATTTCAGTTCACATGACTAGAAGAGTTCCTTGATGCTCATTCCAAATGCATAACCACAATCCCATATAGCTCTAATCACCATTTTGCTCACAAGATAACTAGGTTTACATAACCACCCAGAAAACTCCATTTCCATTCCTTTTACGAAGATAGAAGTAGAATTAGAAACAACAAAGCGGCCGAGTTTCACCGGTTTACAGTTCTTTAGATACAGGAAATCTTGACAAAAGAGAAACAATTGTATGATGGGTGTGATTAAGGCATAATTGAGTCCAAAACTCTATTTAGAGAATATAATAATATACTACAAATGTGTCCGGTAGCGTTGGGCACTTTTCCACCACGAAATATATATCAATGCGATGTCGATGAGTATCCCAATATTTGCGGGTTCCCGTCATGCCCGACAGCGGCACCATATAGTATCTGAGAAGTCTTGGCAGTGCATTTGCTAGATTAAGCAACATAACCGCAGGATATGAAATCCACCGGGTATAAAATAATTTCGTTCATGGTAGAAGAGTTCCTTGATGCTCATTCCAAATACGCAACTAACCACAATCATAGCTCTAATCTCATTTGCTCTAGGAATAACTAGGTTTACATAACCCTTAGAAAACTCCATTTCCATTCCCTTTTTGAAGATAAGTAAATTGAGAAACAACAAAAGCGTGAGAGTTTCTGAGTTTGCAGTTCTTGGAGTGCAGGAAATCGCGAGATGGCCGGAATGGCAATCCCAGGAATCACAGATCCGGAATGGCTTGTCGAATCCACAAATACGCCCTGGCCGGTCCGGAATGATCTTGGGATCTGAGAAAGCGGTTTGACCCAAGCCGAGGTTATAGTATTCGCCCAATTTAAATGCGTTGCCCTATTTTGTGGCTGCTTGGGGTTGTTTGTTAACATTTTAAACATCTTAAGCTGGTAGGAACTCATAAGCAGCTTTATGCTACACAGCCAACTGTATCAAGGCAATCGCGAAGCAAGGGAGGCAGTAAATTTTACATTCAGAATTTTCTCTAACTTCATACAAGCGTTTCTCTCTCTTTTTATAACCCAAAACAAGTGTCTATCTTGAATCCACGACATGGCAATCCACATGTTGGAGTCATTAGAAGGTTTTTGAGATTAAGGGCCTTCAAATAAGCCAAATGAAGATAAATGAACTACCAATGAAGTAGAGGCGGCAGGTCAGGTCATCAAAAGCTGTTATAACTAACTCCTTTGAGACACATTTCTAGCATAACTATTGATAGAAAAGTCAAATAAACTCTCGTTTAGTGCAATAGATAGATCTCGTTGAGATCTTTTCCAATCTTAGGAGCTTTGCGCATATTTTCCCAACCACTTATGATTGTCAAAACTCCAAAAAATATGGTTTTACCATTTTACTATCCTCACGGGGCTAAAAGATATCACGAAACCACCCAAGGTTGGGAAAGATCTCAATGAGATCTATCTATTACACCAAACTAAACTCATTTGGACTTTCTATCAACACTGCCTCGAAATGGAATCCCGATGAAGTTAATATACTTGTTTCTTGGCCCCAGATACAGTCTGATTTTCGATTGGTAATTCATATATGAATCGGCCCGATTCTTAGAAGGCCCTTTTATGATCTCAAAAATCTAATAGATCTCAACATCTATTTTTTTATGTTTAACATTTAATCCCTAGCTGTAATCTCTGCCTCTTGGCCATGTCCAAAGCACATTTATTTGAATATTTACTAAGCTAACTTGTTATTCTTTAAAACATATTATTTCAAAGTTACATGAACTGTTGCACCATGGACAACCCCACTTGGCCTTTATTGTTTCTTTGGTGGCTCAATGGTAACCCTCCGGGTCTCACCTGGAGTACAACGGCTTTGCACAAGAAGGGAAATCTGGCCGAGGCAAGTTTATCTTCTAAGTTAATGGGGAACGCCAGGGAAATTACACTTGATTAATAGTTCCCTTCCGTCTCCTTGCTCATCATATCCATGTATAAATACACAGACATGCATCACAATAATTATTTTCATGGCTAGATATACAAGAAGTCAAGCAATGCATTGCTAGATTCGCATAACATAACCACGGATATGAAATCCGCAGGTATAAAATAATTTAGTTTGCATGACGAGAAGAGTTCCTTGATGCTCATTTCCAAATACATAACCACAATCATAGCTCTAATCACCATTTTGCTCTTGGGAATAACTAGGTTTAGATAACCCGCAGAAAACTTCGATTTCCATTCCTTTTTACGAAGAAGATAGAAGTAAATTCAAGAAACAGCGGCCGAGAGTTTTACATAGTTTTACAGTAGTTTTACCATTTCGGGGACCCGGTAGCGAGGTAAAAGGCTGCGCCAATCTCTTTGCTGACTGTTTCTTGAATTACTTCTGTATCTTCCGAGAATGAAATATGAAGTTTTAAGATGGTATATTCGTTATTCGAGCGGCGGAGCCAAACCGTGCTGGTTATGTATTTGGAATAGTGAACTCTTAATGGCACGAAATTGTACTGGCGGCTGTTCGCCTCTGGTTATGATGCCGAATCTACTTTAATGCGTGTCGGCTAGTCGTAAATGTCATTGTGATGCATGCAGCGCTGGTATGAATATGAATGAGCAGAAGCGTGAAAGGGCTTTATTAGCTGAAGCGGGAACTCGGGCAGCCGTGCTGACAGATAAACTTTGCACGGCTATATTTCCTTTCTTGATACGCAAAAGCGTACCTCGAGGGTAACTAGAAGGAGACCAACACATTGGTCAGATTAACCGAGGACCCGATCACGTTTTAGTTACCTAGTTTCCTTGAGATAAAATTTTGTTTTCCTTTTTTGCTCTTATGAGGAAATTTTACATTTGATAAGAGGAAATCACGAAGATTAATTGTAAAGAAATTGTTGTTCAATCGGCTTAATTTGAGATAAATTTTTTTCTTTTTCTTTGTAGTACTTGAAATGGTACATTCAATCAGAGTAGGGAAATGCAAAGTTCATTAACGTAAATGGAAAATGCAAATGTTATGAACATGGCTGATTCAGATAATCTTTTCTTGCACGAAATCCTGTGATAATGCATGATCATGAGTAATGCATTATGTTAATGTAAATGTTTGATGTATAAGCCTTTAGGAAAAGAAAAGGCTTGAAAGAGGAGATGGCGAGGAGTTGGAAAGAGCAGAAAGACATGAGCGTAGAGAGGAAAAACAAAAATTGAAATTTTGCGAGCGGTCCCCAAAATATTACACGATACTCAAACCTTTGTTTGGTAATATGGCTACTTCTTCAAAAATCATATTCCATATCAAAATTTGGGTACGGAAAATCCTCAGAAACTTCGAGCAATAACCCATGTCTATCAATTTGAAGGAATAAGTTCTCCTGATGATCAAGTACATTGATATTTATTTAAGTATTATTACTTTGTTCCACTGCTACGTTGGAAGGAAAACTTCGCCCGGTGGATGTATAAGAACATATGAGTAGTATTAGTAGTTGGGATAGGCTTAAGGCGAGGTTTCTTAAGGCATACGGTTCAGCCTACTTATCATGAGCTCCAAGGATGAGCTCAAAAGAATATTAAGATTAAAAGCAGGAGGATCCTGGGAAGTTTGCTCTACGGGTAAACTGACTGGCGATTGAAGGCCCCGGACCCAAAGCCACATAGACGATATAGTTTCTTGGTATGTAGATGGATTTCCAATAGGTTAAGCAACAATTAATTCTAGAGGCTCCAAAAACTGATGAATCAAGCCATGAAAGAGGTAGTAATAATACATGGAGTGTTGGGTTAAAGAAAATTATCAAACTTGAGAGAAAACAAAAGCATTGATAAGGAGTGCAAAACAATCAAAGTAAGAAGTGAATGCTATGGAGGAGAATCTGAAAAGATTTAGCAAGAGAAACTAAACATAGTTACATTTGGTGTACCGTTGTAGTAGATCGAGGGCCATTAAGCTAATGAATGCGAACTAAGTTGGACACTAAGTTTTGTCACATATGTAAAATGAGCAATCCTTGATCTTGTCGTGTGATTCAATGGAAAAAACAAAGAAAGGAAAAGCAGCTCAAACCTTTGTATTTACTCCTCAAGGAAGATAAAAAGATTCTACTTGAGATAATTCTGTTGGAGGCTGTGGTGAGAGAAGGAGGCCACTTCTACGGGGAATATATCTTGATAAGGAAGACCATAAAATGGTAAAGCATCACTAGTGAAGAAACTAAAACCCGTGATGCGGGATGGTAGGAGTGGACATATTACGTTGCTTATTCGGTACATGACGGCAAAAAGCCAAAGCCGAGGATTGAAATCCACTAGTACTCAAAATAATCTCTGTAAACGAAAGAAAAACCAATATCCCAACATAGATGAGGGAGGCGTGAATTTTTGCAAATGTTAGGGGCGGTGGAAGATGAATGCTCTAAGGAAAACAGGCTTGAGTGAAAATCAAGTACACATGACCTGCGAGACCCACTTGGGGATAAGGTGCCGGTTGATAATTCCCCGCGCCATTGAATCTGCGTTACGAGTGCATTGGCTGGCGAGGTGTAAAAAGAATTTGGAAATGTGGCAATGGATGAGAGGGTGTAAAGTAGGGGAAAGAAGTTTAAGGAGGGAAATTGGGAACATGGCCCCATTCGGTTCGATTCCATTATCCTTTATTTGGTAAATATTTTTTCCAGCGGGGACTGCCAAAGTGGATCACCGGTAAAATAAGTACACAATTGCTACTTGGACATTGCGAACCAAGAAAGCTCAATCCGGTAGTTCTTGTGAAATGCATGGAATGGAAGTTCAAGGGATTCCGATTGATGGAAGTAGCGAGGAGTAAACATCATGACTGTGTGTTTTAGAAAAACTTAGAATTGCATGGCGTGCAAAAGCACCAAAATTGATGTAGTGATGGATCGTAGAAGGGAAGTGAAGCCTGTAAGGTATGCTTAAAACGTGGACTTTCTCTAATTGCTGGGGATTTGGGTTTGAGCGAGGATTTCACTTAGTCTTAGAGGCGGATCACAGAGCAATGGATTATCAGAAACATTTATACCGGTAGACCACAGCTTAGGGCCTCCATGATCCATGATTGAGTGAAGCAATACTTTCGGCTCACAACAAAACAAAGGGAAAGAGAGCTCACAGTCAATTTTACGGTTTGGAAGTACAGCCGTGCAGAAGAACCATTATTCTCCGTGAAGAAGATGAGGACGTGAGAGGTAATCATGGGATGAAATTGTCGGCCAGAGATGATTTCTATGGCATTAATATGGAAGTAGGTGGGAATGGGATGAATTATGCTTTATAGTGGAAAGCAAAGGAATTATCCTCTGAAAAAGCATTTTTTGGGCGGTGGAAAAAGAGAGTACTTTGGAACCAACAAAAGCTCCTGGAAGATGGAAAACTTGTTCCATCTATAGGACTCGAGAGCTATGAGGCTAAACTTAGGAGCGAGGGAAGAGCCCAAATTAATCAAAGGTGGAGCTCACTTTCCCACTGTTCTTTTCTGACAAACCCTTTGACCTACTACAGAGTTTATTGATATATTTAGCGGAATTATAAGGACTTGCTTGAGATCCACCCACGGCGTGGTGCAAATGAAAATACCTGTATTTTCAGCAGCACCTATATACCGGGCATATAGGTTAAACCCCTAACTATGCGAGAAGTGTTAGGGAAGAAATTAAGAAAACTACAAGTTGGATTCATTTATGAAGTGGAAATAAGTGATGGGTGTCTCTCCTATTGTGATTGTGAAAAATGGCAAGCTTAGAGTTTGTGTCGATTTCAGGAAATTAAATCTTTATGCTTAGAAAAGATCGGTACCTTTACCCTTTCTTGATCGGGTGCTAGAAATGTGGCCCGGGCCATGAATGCTATTCTATTCCTTTATGGATGGCTTCTCGGGCTACAACCAAGTCTGAAATACATCAAATGATGCGGCACAAAACTTCGTTCATAATCAATTTGGAGCGTTTGCAGCAATACGTAATGGCAAG
>JAJEKV010000130.1:1072812-1161961 GCA_021234155.1 Isoetes taiwanensis
TCAGTTACGTATTGCTCAAAAGATTCAGACGGGTCCGGAGAACCTGTCAAACCGCCTGTGGTCGGCTGCCTTGTAGAAACCGCAAAGAATTGAAGGTCGTCGCATCGGGAGGTCTTAATGCAGCAAATCATCGACTTCGCCAAATCGGGTCCGAATAATGGCGAAATACCCTAGGCGTTACAAGGTCAGGTTTTGCAGGTGCAAAAGAAACACCACTTCCGTGAGTATCCCGCATCCACATCCTAGGCCACTGATCACGAGTGATGGAAGGAGCCATTTTCTGAGGTCGTGGTGGTTCTGCTGACGAACTTGTCCCTGTGGCACGCCGACGCTCGAGTCCATTGTGCAGTCAAATCCGCACCCGGAGAGGAGGTCGGCCTCGTCCGCCTTGCAGGCCTTGGGGGAGGAAATTCGTGGGCAAGCAGCCCGGGGACGGTGAGGTCCGCGCTGGCTCAACACCCCCACTCCACGCTGGGTTACCACAAGAAGGTCCTAACTGCAAGGAGTAGGGCCCAAACGGTAAACCCCGTGGGTTGCCGTGTTCTAGAAGGGTTTGCTTTGGGGCCGAGACTCGTCCGGCGACCTGGGGAGACCCGGCGAGAGCCGCAGCCGTAGGCAATACGGAGCAGGGGAACTGACGGAGTCGGAGTTTGGCCTGAACCCCTCCCGCGTGGCAAGTAGAAGCTCAGGGCGCTGCGCGGCAAGACATTCATGGAATTGCAGCACTAATGCATTGTACCTAAAATAAATTCTGATTTTTGCCACCAAATCCATTTCCAGCACACAGCCCAATTTCTAACACCGGAGAAGGTCTAGGTCAAAGTGTTAGTATTAGAACGGCTCTGGCAGCCTGTAAATCGAGTCGGCACTTCCCCCAAGTCAAACGAGGCCGTGACCTGCGGTGTGCCAGATCCCCCTCACAAGAGGGGAGAGTCCCACTCAAGGCGGATTATCCAAAAGTTCCCGGTAGCCTTGACAGCCTCCTGGGGCTGCACGCTAATGAGAGACCACCTTCCCGGAGTCGCGTTCCCCATCCCAATCGCTGATCCTCCGCTTGTGGCCCTCTTCGGAAGGCCCAAAAGATCCCAGATCGTCCGGGAGAATTTTTGTCAAACCGGGCGGGGCGCCCTGAGGTCGGCCTTGTAGAAACCGCAAGAAGGTTTTGTCGTTCGGGCACCGGGAGGTCTCGAATGGCAAATCGACCGCCAACCCGTCCGAATGGCGAACACCCTAGGAGCAAGTTACAAGGCCTGCTTTCTAAAAAGAAAGAAACACCACGCCCAATGAGCAAGATCCCAGATCCACATCCTAGGCCAATTGACTTAGAAAGGTGATGGAAGTGAGCCACTGGCGCCTGGCTCGGGCGGTCTTCTCACACGAACTATTCCTGTACAACGCCGACGCCAGGAACCATTTAAGCAAGAGTCACAACCCATGATCTCCTGAGAGGGGGAGGTCATCCGCCCCAGGTGGCCTTGGGGAGAGAAATCTGGGCAAGTAGCTCAAACAGGGTCTGCTCAAGGCCAACACCCCACCACGCCGGTTACTACAAGGTCCTCTCTAACTGACAAGGAGGGTGGGCCTCCAAAATGAAAACCCTGTCACGCGTTCTAGAAGGTTTGCGCTTTTGGGTCAGACTTGGTCTCTTACTCTGGGACCTGGCCGAAGCCGCAGTAGCCGAATATGGGCAAGGAACCGACGAGCGAGTGCTTCTGGGGCTTCGTCTCCGGCGTGGCAAGTAGTTTGGGCTTTTGGTAAAGGGCAAGATATTCATAAATTTGCACTAATGCATTGTACGAAAATAAATTCTGTGATTTTTGCTAGCTGGATCGCAATTCCCATTCCCCAGCACACAGTCACCTAATTTTCAGTGAGAAGGTTCATAGGGTCAGGCTAAGGTCATGAATGGAGTTTGTGGGATCGCCAGGGCCTTCTGGGGTTGACTCAGCTCATTGGACGTTATACTTGGTCTGTTCAGAGATTACCAGAATATAAGCATCATAACTATTAGAATGAAGATAAATGATTACAGAAAAGCGACTCATAACTATAGAACGAAGATAAATGATTACAGAAAAGCAAAAGACTAGTGCGGTTAAAGGTTAGATTTGGTTGTTTGTGATGATGGTTGTGTTTCAAGATCAAGGCATATGGATAGCGAATGCTCCTTTGTTCAATCTGACCGCCTCCCAGTTATTTGATACGGATGGCATAATAATCAGAATGAACCGACTCCGGCAAGTACCGGGAGTTTATAGGGTCCCAGTCATGCCAATTTCACCCACATGTCAAGATACGCGTCCCACCAACTGACAAGGAGAGGGCCTCCAAACGGTAAACTCAGATTTCAAGGATTCTAGGAAGGGTTGCTTGGGAGCCGAGCCATTCTTCCCGCAGCTGCATATCCCGGCAACGCTGCCACGCTTCAAATGTCCATCAAGTGTAGTCAAATCATAGCCCAGGGAGGTCGCCCGTCTGCCCTCAGGCTTGGGAGGAAATGGCAAGAAGCCTGGGATTTTGTAGTCCACACACAACACTCCCCACTCCACGCTAAGTCACACAAATACAAGGTCCCACCAAGCTGCTGGGTTAGAGCTGGGTTTTTGGGCACAGGCAACTGAAATGCACCCATCTCTGCCAACAGGCGACCTTGCAGGATCCTCACAAGAGGGGGAGAGAGTCCTGACCCCAAGATAGATCCAAAAGTTCCCCGAGGTAGCTTTTCCCGGCAACACAGCCTTCTTGGGTTTTGAGACGTTTAATGACCACTCCTCCCGAGCCTTGTAGGCTTCCCCATCCACCTGATCTGCTGTCAGGGCCCTCTTTGTAGGCCCAAAGATTCTGTGATCGGGTCCGTGAGAATTTTGTCAAACCTGGGCGCCCCGAGGTCACTTAGAAACCGCAAATAGTCTGACGGCAAATCGACCCCGTCAACCATTCCCAGACAGCGAAAATTACCCTCAGTGAGTGTCATTACAAGGTCGTTTTGCAAAAGAACACTCACGCCCACGACAGTATCCCGCATCCATCCCAGCGGCTATAATCTGACTACGAGATGGGCGAGCGCCATGCTTGAGGCCTGTGGTCTCACACAACTTGGTCCCCGCCGACGCCCGGTCTATCAAGGCAGTCAACCGCGATTCCTGAGAGGGAGGCTCGTCATTCATCTCCCAGGGGCCTAGAGGAAATTCGGGGCAAGCAATGAGAGGGGAATCAAGGCCGCGCCAACACCTCACCACCATCGCCAAGTCACGCCATGTCCCGCCTCTGGACCGAAGGAGGAGAGGGCCTCCACCCAGAAACCGTACAGTTCGCAGAAGGGTTTGGCGCTTTGGGGCCGACTTGTCCTGTACTTGGGACTCAAGGCCGAGAGCCGCAGCCTCGAACACGAACCCAGCGCAGTTTGGGCCTCCGCCTCCCTCCGATGTGTGGCAGCAAGAAGTCAGTGCTTTTGCAAGAAAAGATTCATAAATTGCATCAATGGTCAGACGAAACAATTTATTTTGCCACTGAATCCTAATCCATTTCCAAAGACACAATTTAGTCTTTCTAAAAAATTTATAGTTCAGGTCAAAGGGTTAAGATTAGAATCATCAAGGCACCTGCTGGTGTGGCAAATCGAAATGCACCTTCCCCAAGCCTAAACGAGGCCGATCTGTGATCCTCACAAGAGGGGAGAGACCCTGGGAGAGGCGGGATCTAAAGTTCCCAGGCGCCTTCCCTGGGCAGCTGGCCTCTGGCCGATCACACGACCACCCCGAGCTCCAGGCTCCCCTATCCCACCGCTGATCCTCTGCTCAGGCCCTCTTCGAGAAGGCCCAAAGACCTGTGATCGGCCCCGAGAACGGTCAAAACCAAGGCCCCGAGGTCGCCTTGTAGAACCAGTGTCTGTCGTCAAGAGTCGTGAGGCTCCTGGTAATCACCCGCCAAATCGTCCGGAATGGCGCAAATTACCCTAGGAGCAAGCTACAAGGTCGGTTTTGCAGCAGAAAACACCACGCCTCCCACGACAAGAGAGATCCCAAGATCTGCCATCCTAGGCCAATTGACTACGAGGATGGAAGTGAGCCTGGGCGCTTCTGAAAGGCTCGGGTGGCTTTCCTCGCCACTTCATTGGTCCTCAGGCACGCCGCCGAGTTTCCGAGTCCATCGCAGTCAAATCGTGATTCCGCGAGAGGGAAGGTCGCCTGGCCCGTCCCTGTGGCCTCGGGGAGAGGAACGGGGCAAGAAGCCTCCGGGGATTTAGGTCCGTACTCACAACACCCCACTTACTGTCACGCCGGAAAGGTCCCTACCGAATCAGATATATATGAGAAGCCCAAAACGAACCCTCTCGCAAGCTGCCGTGTTCTAGAAGGTTTGCGCCAGCCGAGACTTGGTCTACAGACTTGGGACTGCCGTGGCTTCCATTGAGAATACGGAGCAAGGGAAGGACGAATCCGAGTTGGGCCTGTCCTCCCGCATGTGGCAAGTAGAAGTCGGGGCCAGGAAGGCAAGACATTCAAGGGCAAATTGCACCAATGGCATTGTACGAAAATAAATCTCTGATTTCCGCCTGATTCCTAACCCATCTCCGCGCCCCCAATTTTCGAAATTGAGAAGAGAAGGTCTAGGCCGTGGTTACATTGAATCTACGAAAATTGCCAGGTAACCCGAGCCGCACCCTTCCCTGCCAAATCAGGCCGACTTGCAAATGATCCCTCATGCAGAGGAGAGTCCTGACCCCACATGCGTGATCCAAAAGTTCCAGGCAGTTCTTCCCCGGCAACACTTCTGGCCGTGACGCTTAATGACCACCCGAGGCCCCGGCTCTATCCGACCATTGATCTCGGCTCAGGCCCCTCTTCGAAGGCCCAAGATTCCAGATCGGGTCCGGAGAACTGTTAAACCGCGGGCGCCCCGAGGTCATTTTGTAGAAACCGGGTAGTTGTCTTGTCGTCGTGCAACGAGGCTCCGTGAATGCAAATCGACTTCGCCAAATCGGTCCTATCATGCAATTACCTTGTATGCCGGGTCGGTTTTGCAAGAAGAAACACCCACGCCCATAATGACAAGAGATCCCGATCCACATCCCAGCCACCCAGATTCACGCAGTGATGGAAGTGAGTCACTTTGGCGCTTGAGCTCGGCACTTGGCCACTTTAACTAATATCCGTCCCAAAGCCTGAGGCTCAGTCCATTAAGTGAGTCAGCGATCTCGTGAGGTCACCCGTCCGTCCCTGTAACTGGGAGGCAAATCTGTGCGCCCGGGACTTAGGTCCGCTCACGCCAACACCCCCACCATCGGTCACCACAAAGGTCCCGACAGAAGGCGAGAGGGCCTCCAAAACGTAAACCCCCGCTGCTGTGCCCTAGCGCCTTAGTTATGCCAGCCGAGATCTGGTCCTGCTGCACTTGGGACTCGCCGCAAGTCATGTACCGAGAATACGGGAGTAAGGAACCGATCACGAACGTGAGTTTGGGCCCCGCCCTCCTCCATGGCAGAAGTTTGAAGCCATGTGTGCGGGTAAGACATTCATAATTAATCAATGCACAGGTCAAAATAAATTTATTTTTGCCAGCCGAACTTAACCATTTCCAAAGACATGCCACCCAATTAAATTTTGAGAAGGGTCCAGGGCTGGGCACAGACAGAATCTGGCCGGCAGCCCGCTGTGGCAACCGAGTCGGCACCCTTCCCCAAGCCTAGAGGCCGTGATCTTGCGGTGTGTGATCCCCTCACAAGAGGGGGGAGAGTCCTGCACCCCAACAACAAAGTGATCCAAAAGTTCCCGAGGCGCCTTTCCTCGCACCGGGGTCGAGACATGCACGACCAATTTCTCCTATCTCGCTCTATCCGATCACATCTGTCAGCCCTTCTGAAGGCCCAAAGAGTCGCAGACGGGTCCGGAGAATTTGTCAAACCGGGCGCCTCCCCGAGAACTGCGGCATGTTCATCGTTGCACCGTAATGGCAGAGATCGTGACCGCCAACGTCCTAATGGCGACTCATCTTAGGGAGCAAGTTAAGGTCGGTTTTGCAAAAGAAAGCAGAAACACCACTTCACGACAAGATCCCCATCCACATCCTAGGCCACTGACTACGAGTGTGATGGAAGTGCGATTACTTTGGCGCCTGGAGGTCGGTGGTCTTCACACGAATCTTGGTCCCGTGGCAACGCCGCTGGATGCTCGAGTCCATTGGCGTCAAATCACCCGGGAGAGGTCGCCCGTCCGCCCCGTGGCCTGGGAGGGTAGAAACGTGTGCGCGCCTTTAGGTCCAAGTTCGCGCCAACACCTAATTACTGTCACAAGGTCCCGGCCCGATCTCGACACAGAAGGAGAGGGCTCCAAATGAAACCCGGGCTGCTGTGTTCTAGAAGGGTTTGCGCTTTTTGGGGGCCGACTTGGTCTCACATGTGACCTGGGACCCGCCGCAGGAGCCGCACCGAGAACACGGAGAGCAAGGAACCTGATTGAGCGAGTTTGGGCCCGTCTCCTCCCGACATGGCAAGTAGTCGGGGCTTTTGGCATAAGGCAAGATCATATAAATTCTAATTACCTAATTGCACGGTGTCAAATTCCTCGATTTTTTGCATCAGATTCTAACCCATCTCTGCCCCAATTTTCAAATTTCTAGAAGATTAGAATCTGCCCAGGCGCCCCCGCTGTGGCAACCCGAGCCGCACCCTTCCCAAGTCAAACGAGGCCGCAGATTCTTGGCAGGATCCTCACAAGAGGGGAGAGAGTCCGACTCCAAGAGGTTGGATCCAAAAGTTCTCGAGGTGCCTCTCGCGCCTCGGGCGACACGCCACGACCACCTCCCAGCCTTGCCTCATCCGACCGCTGATTCTATTCGTGGCCCTTCTGGAAGGCCCAAAAGACCTGCATCGTCCGGAGAATTGTCAACCGCGGGCGCCCCGAGGTCAATTTTGAAACCGGGGTAGTGCGTCTTGTCGCTCGCACGGGAGCCCCGAATAAATCACCACCGCCAAATCCCGAATAAGGAATTACCCTAGGAGCGTTACAAGGGTCGGTTTTAAAAGAAAGAAACACTCACGCCCACTGACAAGAGATCCCGCGCGATCCACATCCCAGGCCAATTGACCACGAGTGTAGATGGAAGAGCCATTTAAGCGCTTGAGGTCGGGTGGTCTTCTGGCCACGGAACTTGGTTCCCAGGGCAACGCCGACGCTCGAGTCCATTGGCGCAGTCAAACGCGACCTGAGTAGGGAGGCTTCCGTCTCCCTGTGGCCTGGGGAGAGAAATGGGGTGGCACCGTGGGATTTAGGTCCAGGTTCCGCGCGCTGACAACACCCCCACTGTCACTACGTTAAAACCTCCTTAACTGAGAGGAGAGGGCCTCCAAAACGGCACCCAAAGGGCTGTGTGTTCTAGAAGTGGCTCGGTTATGCTTTTGGGGGTCAGAGACTTGGTCTGCCACTTGGGACCTGGGCCGAGAAGTCATATGTTTCTGAGAATATGAGCAAGGGGAACCCACGGTGAGCTAGTTTGGGCCTGTCCTCCTCCCGCGATGTAAGGAAGTCAGCGGTGCTGGCAAGCATTCATAAATTCACACTGTCGCATTGTACGAAAATAAATTCGATTTTTGCCAAATTGGGATTCCTAACCCATCTCTCCAGCCACAGCCCAATTTTCAAATTTAGAAGGTCTAGGTCAAGAAGCAAGGTCAAAGGAAATGAGTTTGTGGGATCGCTGGTACTTGGGCTGGACCTGGCCTCTACCGGACATACTCAACCAAGACACTGTGAAACCCTGACTTCGTATCTCTAGGCTGGGTTTCATATTTGCTTCTGCCCTGTAAAGTTTTATTCTGGATATTTGGATGGCATAACTCAACTTGTAATGAACTGGGTTTTTATACTGCAAACAATTGTACCCCACGAGATTTCCAAGGGCTTCCAAGGGGCGAAAATTTTTGCATCATGTCCGCACTGCCAGGCTCCTCACAAAGACTCCGCCTTTCGATGCACACTTTTAGTTATGCATTTATTGCATTTATGGTTTATAAATTCAGCAGCTAATGTACAGATATTAGAATTACAATTATGGTTTTGGTCACCAGGCTTTTCCATGGTCATCAAGATACAGCAATTTCCAAAATTTCTGACAAGGTCCGCATCTGCCGTTGAAGAACGGTCCTAAAATTTGGCAAGCATGACCGGCACTCCTCAAGTCGCAAATGGCGACTTGAATACACCAAGAGGGAGTCCAGAGAGACGGACCTCAATGTTCTCAGCACTGCCCCGCAGCACCGCCTCTAGGACCAGACACGAATAATTCCTCCCAAGGCTCAGTTCCCCATATATATCCGCACCGCACCCCTCCGGCTTGCTGATCCAAAATTTCGTGATCGCCTGCTACAATGGGGCTTGTGTGACAAACTTCATTTCACATTAAAAAAAAAAGATGCAAAACAAAGCTAATAACGCCGCGCATATAACAAATACGTCATGGGATCGCCGCCGCAGGCGACGCCAGATGGTGAAATAATACAACGCTGCAGACACGGACGCCGCATGCGCCTCGTAATATTTTGAAACCGCTACTGCTTCTCCTAGTCTCCTTAACTTCTACTTCTTCGAAGGAGGTTCTGGGCGATCCATACAGCTAGTGTACTCCCTCGATCTACCCGCAAGCAAATTATTCTAAGGCAAGTTAGACGTTTTTAGATTGAATAGGGTTTGACTGTTATGCCTGTAATCCTCTTTTGCTTCCTCTCTTCTCTTTGTTCTCCCTTGATTTTTTTTCTTCCATTCTTCCATGCCTCCTGCCTATTCTTCCTTCCTCCTTTCTTTCTCTCTATGCTCATTTCTTCCTTCATTCTCCTGCCTACTCTTTTCCCATATTTCTTTTCCCATTTCTTCTATTCTTTCTTCCCTATCTTTCTCATTTCATGCTTTCATTCTTTATTCCTCACTCTTCTCTCATTTTTGCTTTCTCATTTTTGTTTCATTTCTTTCTCATGCTTTCATTTCTTTTTCTCATTTCTTTTCATGCTTTCTCATTTGTTTCTCATTTCCATTCTTTCTCATGCTTTCTCATCTCATTCTTCCTCCCTTCCTCATTTCTTTCTTCTCTTCCCTTCCTCTTATTCTTCATTTTTTCATTCTTTATTCTTCATTCTTTTAATTTTACTTCTTCATTCTTCATTTGTTTCTATTCTTCACATTTCTTCCTCACTTTCCATCTCGATCCTTCTTTTCTTTCCCCTTCCCTTATTTCTTCCATTCTATTCCCCTTCCCTTCTTATTTCCTCTTATTTTTCTTCATTTTTTCTTGTTTCTTCTTATTTCTTCTCTATTCTATCCTTATTTCTTCTTCTTGTTTTATTTCTATCTCTTTGTTTTTTCTTCTTTTGTTTTTATTCTTCTAATGCTTTGTTATTCTTCTTTGTATTTCTATTATTTGGACCCGATGTGATCTTCGTACATCGCCCTTATTTTGTAAGTAGTTGATCGACTTGCATTTTATTTTTATAGTTTTAAGTAGGTAAAAAAAAATTGATGGAGTGGCTTGTTCAAGGGCACGGCCCGGCCCACCTAGAGTGGGAGGACCATGTACCCGGTTCAAGTCCACTTTCACTACAATCATAAATGTTTCCTAGGTTAATGAGTGGCTTAATCATGGCACTACGGCCCACCTAGAGTGGAGAGGACCACCATCTCCGGGTTCAAGTCCACTTCCCGGCCCACTTGTTATTTTTAGGTTTAAAATAAAAATTGTAGTGGCTTGTTCAAGGGCACTACGGCCCACCTTGGCGTGAGAGGACTAGGTGTCCGGTCCAAGTCCACTTTTTCTTCTCATTCTTAGGTAGATGTGGCTACAAGAAGGACATGGCTGGCCCACCGCGAAAGTGGGGAGGACCAGGTGTTCGGGCCTTAGTTCACGTTTATTGTCGCTTTAGCTAGAGGTAGCTAGGCTAGGTTGTTAACAAGAATCGGATGATTCTTCACACCCGTTAGTTAAAAAAAAAAAGGTTAGGCTAACTTAATGTAGTACTAATTCACACTAAAAAGCTTGGTAAAAAAATAACTTAACTAATTAACTAAATTATTTTAACATGTCTAGTTAAGTTAGTCAAAGGCATAAAAATTATATGTACAATTAACTAAACTTAAAGTGACCTCTATAGTGCTAATTTCTAATTTAGTTAATTTAGTTAATTTTGCTAACTAATCCGAACAAGGTGCTAAGATAAGTTTAGGTAGTGTTTTGGTTAAAAAGTTAACTAAATTTTGGGACTATCGCTAACTAATTAACTAGTAATACTAATGTAAATTGACCGGTCAATAACCCTAATCTAACCTATTTAGTTCTTCTTGTTTCTTCTTCTTTTTTTCTTGCTTTTGGGAAGGGGAGGGGCCTGATAAGGTATTAGTCGCCATAGGGCGTGTTATAAGTAATGATTATATGGTCTGCATACATGTTTGATATTGTCGTATTATGTTGCATTTACTTTGTGCATGCTTGGCTTTTGTATTCATTATTTTGTTTTGTTTGTAGGCATAAAATGGCCTCAAGAAGGACAGAGATGCTTAGTGAAATTAGGGCGATCCTCATCAATCATATGCGCATTGCATTGAACCTTTAATGACATATGCAAACCGATGATCGAATTAACCGCTTTGTAGCATCGCTTGAGAAAGAATGTCGGCCTCAATTATGGGAGGTGGCCGCCGAGCATGAGTCCGAAGTTGGAAGATATGATGAGAAAGAACTTAAAGTCTTGGGTTTGCAATCCCGAGTTTAATTGAGGATGCTACTTTATATAAAGTGCCACTTATGAGCCCCTATGCTGAGGCATACGGGGACGATGGGCTAATTCGTATGGCGCAAAGGTCCGGACGTAAAGATCACAAGATGGCCAAAGAGCAGCCTCCAATGATGAACATGTGAAGGAGTTAGATAGTCTTATCCATGGTGGGAGCTCTATTGGGCAGGGGCTAGATTATCATTACATGCTCATGATAAATGTGTCAGATTTATTGACAAAGATTCCGTGGATGCCGTTGGAGTTGTAAAGTGCATTGGTAGTAAACAAGACCGCCAGAGATATACCAAATCCAGATCTTGGGAACCCCAGACTTTAATCAAGATGATTATTATAATCGGGCATTGTGTGGAGAGGCCAAGATAGAGCTGCATCATGGTTGTTGGTCGACAAGTATATCCGCTTCAAGAGCCCAAGTCCAAGATTGGCCACACCCTTTGACTTGCCCCCGAGGTCTTTTGTGGAGATGAGCCATTGTGGACCAATGGTAGTCTTGCTTATTCATGAATGGAGGAACCTTTTGTAGAATTATTTGACCATCTTCCGAGCCATTCTCTTCTTATAGGAGATGGTCAAATGCAATGCATAGTGCTCCAAGAAGGGCTGATATGAAGATAAGCGGAGTGGAAAGCCAAAATGAGACTCGTGGTATAAGCACGTCCTGTAAATAGCTCTCGCCTTGCGTATGAGTCTATGCCATCCACGCCCAAAGTTGGACACACACAAAGCTCAATTGCAAAAGGGTCAAACTCCATTTTGATGACTCGCTTACAAAATGTGTGGGTGGCTATTGGTGATTGGGACACGCCCTCCGCTTTTTTTTTGCAAGGAGCTTAATGCCCAAATTGAAGAGCCGCTATACACTACAAGATGGAACGGGTGCGATATCCTTGGTGGGAGAAGAGAGTTTTACATCATCATCGATGACCAAGCATCATGGGGGCATGAGATATCCGACATATATTCCCCGGGCTACATTTATTTTTAGATGCTCCTTGATTTTGTCCAGTAATGCGCTTTATGGGGTTGTGTGTTGAGATAAACCCAACCTAATCGATACTTCTAGCACATTGGACATCATCCAACATATGAAGGTCCAAATGATGATGGATAGAGAGTGGTGCACATGGATCGCCCATCTATTGCTCGCCGTCGATGTGTTCAAAACGCCAGGCTTTCTTCCGATATAGTTGTGAGAGAGAGACGACATATGAAGTGTGGTGATCCACTTGAGATGGCTAAGCTACCGTTAAATGCTTGCAAGAAGTGATTAATATAATTTTGTCTTCCTATTTGAGGCTTGTTGCAACTAATAAATGTTTTTAGTCAAAATTACTAATGAAAAAGTAATTTATTAATCAAAAAAAATTATTATTAATGGTAAATAAATTATTAATCATAACTTGTAGATAAAGTGTCACATAGACGCCAAACCCTAGGTTTTGTGTGTTACATCATCAAACCCTAGATTGTAAATGCCATGTGGCACAATCTAGGGTTTGATGATGTGGCACACGCAAGCTTAGGGTTTGATGACATGGCACTTACTATGATGTGGCAATAGGAAGTCGCGACGCGACACAACCTAGGGTTTGATGATGTGCCACACGCAACGAGGTTCATGATGTGGTACTAAAATGCCAATGGGATAATTTAGGGTTCTGTATGACATGATACATGGCCCGATAATATGGCAACCTAGAGTTCGATATGCACCCCATACCTATATACTTAGATACTTTTCTAATATAAATAAGAAGATAAGAATATAAATTTAGGTATTTATTCAAAGACACTTGTTCAAAGCTTTTTTCTCGCTAATTCTCGTTATGTTCAAATTAATATATATAGTCATGATGAGGCTCAATTTTAGCGGTTTTCCCCATTGTGGCCCTCTTTCAGCCGATGCAATATTCATGGCATTATGCCTCCCTCCGCCCCTGGCCAAGACGGCCAAGATCGCAGAAGTCCGCCGGCTCATTAGTGGCACATTTCGAACCATAAAAATACTATTTTTCATCTCTATGGTTTGTAAGTATCATTCTATTATTGCAACCAATATCATTCATGGTTATCAAATGTTTCTCTCACAATTTCTTTTTGATCTAGGTGTGTTTTTTTCTGGCGATGAATAGAGGTAATCGCAATCGTACGGAGAATGAGCAAGACGAAGGTAAGTATTTATATAGTTTTTATTATACGCTTTACCCTCTAATTAGGTATGTGAGTTTATGCATGGAGTTTTAATTTGTTGTGTAGAGGAAAGGGACGAGTTTAGAGAAAATAGGAGGAGGACTCCACGAGGTAGGGGCAATCGTGCTGATGTTCCTCCAAGACGCCAACCTCCACCTATCACTACACCAAGCAGTTTGGGTATTAAGATAGTTTTTTAAAAAAAATAATAAATAAATGAATTGTTTTTTGCATGATATTTGTGCTTTCATAGCCTCCTCCGCCGCCTCCCCGCCTTCCTCGCAAAAACATGTCTCCCCACGAGAGACCAAATTAAAAGATATTTTGCCTCTTTGACACCAACGCCAGCTTAGGGCAGCCTCCCGCCCTATTCCCCAACCCATAGTGTTGATTATCGGCCTCCACGCTCGCGAGAATATTGAGAATGCTAGACGAGTATGGACTCCCCGCTCTAGGCAAGAGACGGGAACAGATTTTTCTAATGCAAGGAACTTGGAGGAAGATTTCAAGGTGTAAATATATATCCACTACGCATCAAACATTTCTTTGGTTGCAAAGATGTTAAAGATGCTCATTCTCTCATTACTTCCTGTGTCAAGAAGTAGTGGAGCAACAGACTCATTAACGCTCAAGATCGCGATTTATCATCACAGTGGTTCGGATCCCAAGAACATGGTCGCCGCCCGACTTGGAGAGGGAAGGATCCCGACGACGCCCACGCGGTCAATCAAGAAGAGCGCCCATTTCGCTTTGTTTTAGACACGTAAGTCAAGGGTGAATTGGCCCCTAATATACCCGACTATCATATTAATAATAATTTTTGATGTAAGTTATGTGAACATATTATTTAAGATATCAACCTTAAATATTAGTACTTTGTCATCTAAATTTGTTGTTTTGTTCATTCTCTTCACTTAGAATACATTGTAAAGTGCTCAAAAGGTTCTTAATCGGATCGGATATGTATATTGACTGGGAGACATAAACACGCTTTTATATACCCACCATTTATGCTTCAGTGGACGCCTTCCTAAGAAGGATGATGAGGGAAGTGTCTTTTTATACTACACCGAGGGACGCCGGTCACAAATAATATCTCTCGCTTATGGCCTCCCCGCTGTATAGGGGAGTGGCCGGGTTTTTATGACCAACGCGAAATAGAGAGCTAAAAAATAAAATGAAACAGAATGAGATAGAAAAAGCAAAGGCGCGAATCGAAGAAGCTCACTCGATGATGGGCGAAGCACGAAAAAGGAGGTACATGACCTAGTCATAGTCTTGTTTTTATTATTTTGATATTGCGTTGATCTATCGATGTATGTCAAAGGCACAATGTGGTCAAGGAACCGGGCGTAATTTTAAAAAGAAGGAGGCGATTGGTCAAAAGTCCCTAAACCACTTAATCTCCACAAGGAAGATATCAAGGTATTTTTATTTTTTTTGTCATTCGCTCACTTTAACTTGTGATAATGTTGTGTGCCTTGCAATCGATTGCATTCGAACGCAAAGGATCAAAAACATAGAGCCCTGACCGATAAAGCAACTAAAGCACGAGCAAAAGCCGCCTCATTTGGGCTCCTATGGCCATTTAAAGGGTTTCATTATAGATTCAGAAGAGCTATATTAGTTCACATTAATTTTAATAAGAACTTTAAATGTCACTAGCTAATACTGCTATATTGTCATAGGAATATCTATACTGGTTTGCCCCTAACAAGCAAAACACGTACAAGTAGCCACTTTAACGGGAGTCGCTTATCCAGATCAACGCTTATATGACGAGGGAACTCTCTCCCACGGGGAATGCGGGGTGCTTGTAGAAAATTATTATAATTCTATGAACTACATTAACGCCCATATTCTTTTGGTTTTTATAGGAAGCAAGCATGATATGAATGAAGGTCTAGAGCATGACATGGGGCTCCTGGGGCGGCGAGGGATCCGCAAACGCCGGAGAGCCATCCAATCGCGAAACCGCGGCCGGCGGTTCGAGGCGCTCTAACCACGCACTTGGATGACTACTCTAATCGAACCGAGAGAGAGTAGCTCTAGGTTAAAAGGGTGGATACTCCTCTTTAACGAAGTCTTTTGTGATTATTTAAAAATATAAATACAATTCACTTTTGTGATTATTTAAAATATAAATATAAAAATAATTTTAGACTATTTAAAAATATGAATATAAAAAAACACTTTTGTGATTATTTAAAAATATTTTATATTTATATTTTTATATAAATATTTTTTTTTTTTTTTATTTTTTTCCTACACGTCAAGATTTGACGATCCATCGCGGCTTTTTTTTTTTTTGCCACGCGGCTTTTCTATACGCACGCTGATTTTCTAATTTTCCACGTGTATATTCCAGTATATTCCACGTGCGTCACGTCACGCCGACCGCGACGATTTACACGCGGCTTTTACGGCACGCTGCGGATTTTTTATGTATATTCCACGTATATTCCACGTGTATATACCCGCGATGTCGTTCCCGCGTGTCACATCTTGTACACGCGGCTTTTACGCGCGTGTATATTCCCGCGTGTATATTTCCGTGTCACGTTAACGCATCTGACACGTCACCCAGCGCGTGATACGTATCCTGCGTCTGGCGATGCAGCGGCGCTGCTTGCTTGTCGCATCTGCGGCCTTACGTCGCTTTATCACGGCGATAATGCCCTGCCAACGATGCAGGCGTAGCCGTCCGGAGCGTCGGCGTATACCCCATCCCTTTAGCGAGCGTCGCTATTGCGTCGTAAATGCCCTGGCATTTGTGGGTGGAACCCGGTATTTGCGTCAAGAAACTAGAGCGCCAATCTTTCAGCGTCGTTGGAAAGAGAGTTATTTGGAGTTCTAAACCATGGCCTTCCGGCTTATTGGAGCTCCTATGTAAGCTGAGGAATGGCCCAAACTAAGCGTTATTTTTTAGTGAGTCAGAAGGTAGTCGACAATGTGGAGAAGGTACTACAAATGTTGAATTTTCTTATAAGTGATGCGAGTTCGACGGCTTTAAAGGCCTTTAAAAGCCACGATCGAAGAAATGAGAAATAAGACGAGTTGGATTGTTGCATGTTGCAGAGACTCGAGATGGGCGGCGAGCATGATAAGCGGTGATGCTACAAGAGCTAAGATTGATTTTGGAGGATAACGCTTTACGGTTAAAGGATACCGGCGAAAATTCCGGCCGCCCGTGGCATCCCCGGGCCTTGGTAGCGGTGTTGGAAGGAAAGAAGAACGACCGGAATCCGGAGAATCTCTGCCGTGCAAAGCCAATATCTCTTATGGGGACCTTGAAGTAAAAAGAGTTTATCGTTACTGGGTAGAGGCAATTTTGGCATGGTTCAGAAGGCAGTTTGGTGTGGAGTATTGCCTGTTGCAGTCAAGGAATTTGAGTCTGAAGTGGAATTCCAGAAAGAAAAAGGAGTGGTTGATAGTTTTCTTAGGGCTGATTTCCCCATACAGTGCGGATCCTTGGCCATGTAACAAAGGAAAATGGCGGACTGCCCGGTCTTAGAGCTCATGGACACCGATCTCAAAACTCGACGACACCGGGAAGATCAAACGGGAACCCCATCCCTCCATTTGATCCGGGCGTAATCGTGGATATAATGCTTCACCTACGAAGCGGGATTGAAGCACCCGCATGCCAATGGGATTATACATAGAGATATAAGAAATTGAGAGAAAAAAAAGTGGGCACACTACACTAAGAGGCTGATGGAATACATGGCCTTTAAATGCTAGATGAACAAGTCGCAACTACCAAGAAAGGTAGATGTTTTCAGCTTTGGGTTGATTTGTTTTCGTGTTCTACAGAAAGGAGCCGCACTGCCGAAATGCATCGATGACATAATTAAGAGAATTTCTTAAGGCTGGAAAGAGGCCTGCTTTACCTGATACACTTCCTTCTGGCTTTAAGAACCTGCTTTACCGTTGTTGGGAGTACGAGTCTCATAAACGTCCTAGCTTTTCAGACATTTGTGATGAACTGTGGCTCATCAAGGAGGAAATTTTAACGAATCAGAAAGCACTCTGGCTTGTGAAAGAAAGTTCTTTTAACAAAAGAAGAGAACAATGGCTTCTCAAGGAAGGCTCTTTCTCAAAAGGACTATGATATTGAAAGAGGCTACAATTTGAGAACATGCTTAATTGTTTCTCCATTATCTCTGTAATTCCTCCAATTCAAGTCTTTAAGGTATTCTATATTACAGTCGCTATTATATACTGTATGTAACAGTTAATTTAACTGTTAATCATCAGCCACTTCATGCTGACATGTCCAAGAGTCAGGACTGTCCACAATGCATATAAGACTCTACTACTGTAACCTTCTTGTTGTTCTATTCAATACTAAAGCCACCTACATATTTACACCATATCCAATGTGCTCTCTATTTTCATATGATATCAAAAGTCGAATATGGTGCATAAGAGCAAGGCCCAGCGCTGTGAATAAATCAAGTGCAATCTTGCTATGCTTAGGGTGAACCAAAGACTTCAAAAGAGGCCCGTTCTTAGATTTGGCAACCCAAATTTCATTGTTTAGAGGTCTGGTGTGTTGAGATATGTTCAATACTCCACCTCATTTATATTAGCCACGTCATATGATGACATGGCAATTATCTATACAGTCGTGTCCTTGGCCAATAGTCGTGTCTGTTCATAGAGTCTGCATATATCTAGGCTACGGTTGAAGCCTGTTCAACCAAGTTTTCTTCTATTCAATATATATTGCATTGTATATCAGAGCCTGTAGGCTCTTGATCCTGGGACCTGATCTATCCTAGGGACGTAGCTATGAAGGCGGAGGTAGGAGAGCCGCCTCCTATCTCTCGGATATGGAAAACCAAGAAAAGCATTCATGTGAAGACTCGTCTGAAGAAGTGCATGAAAGCCGCTACCAGGAAGACCAAGGAAATTACCTTTTCTTGTCTCTCTCCTCCGAATGAAATTCAAGAAAAGGATGCATTCACTATACAGAAGGAGCCGATTATTCAAAAATCGAAGAACCTAAATGGGTTTACAGAGCAGAAGGAGAAGCAGGTTCCCGCTGATGAATCAACCCAAAGAAATGCAATTGCACAAAGTTCTATTGGGTATAAGATTGAGGATCCAATTCGGATTGAAGACCCACAAATCATGACTAAAGGCTTAAAGCCCATAAATTCTCCCCTTACGCTGCTTCCAGACCCCATGTTGATCGAAGCAGTAATTGCAGAAGAATAGAATTTCTTGAAGGACGTCAACAATTATAATTTGTTACTAGCAGAAGTCACCGCTGCCAAAATTGGCTACGATGGGGCTCAGTTTGAAGATGGGACTCAGATAGCCGATGGGTTGAAGGCTGTTGAAGATTGCCTTGCCGTCGAAAATCCTCCAAATGATGATGTTGGAGATGAAGCCAAGAATTGGGCCGCTGGTGGAATTGCCTCAGAGGATAGGATAGATGCCTCAAACTTACAAATTGATGAAGAAATGGTCGGAATTGAAGATCCAATATATCTTAGGTTGAAGAAAGAGGCTGTCTTCGAAAGCTATGAGGAAGGAAGAAGGGCTACTGATATAAAATCGGAGGCATTGGCTATTGCCGTAGATGAAGATGCCCACAAAATTCAGAATCCTGAAGCAGTTCAGGACAATTATCTTGGGTCTGTAGCCGCTGCCAGAGATTTGGAAGGGATTGTGATGCTGAATGGTAGAGACTTGCCACAGGGATTAGTAGACACAGGCCCAAAGGACAAGGCTGAGAAGTTAGCAGAATTTCCAGCAGACATTAGGAATAAAATCACCAAAGATGGAGCCGAAATCCAATTTGAAGATGACCTATTGCATGGAATATCTTCTGATATAATTGTTGGAGATGCTCAAAACTTTCACGATTTGGCAGATGTATTTGAAAATGAAGCAGGAAAGCAGGGAGACATTTCTGCAAGGCCAAAGATAATGTTGCCTGATGGTTCTAATGAATTATTACTGAGGAAATTTCTAGAAAACAAGGAGATGCTCAATGATTTTATTGCCGCTGCTGCAGAAGATTTAATTCAAGATTCTCAGATTAAGGGAGGGCACAAGACCTCAAATGTATGGACTAATGAAACTGGAGAAGGCTACATTAAAGGTATTGTTCATCATTCTAATGCAGACAACATAATCTCTAGATCATGGTTGGGGCCGACCTAGGTCGGCCCTAAAAGCCGAGCGTTTCTGACCTAGGTCGGAGTCGGCCTAATCCGACCCACGGTCGGATGGGTCATAAAACCAAAAAAAATAAATTTCCCCCCTTCCCTCTGTTGCATTTCGTGGGTCCAAAAACGGGGCAGGCCCCGAGGAGATTTGGCGGTACCGAAAACTATTCCCGAAAGTGCTCCTACTGTTTTGATCATTGGAAGCACCGACACCGCCAAATCCGCCGGTGGCCGCCAAATCGGCTCCGTGTACTACCTTCGTCCAAAAACTAGTCTTAGATGCTTGTAAATGTAAATGCACTGCTCCATTCAGCCGATTAGGGAAGGGAATAGATTAACTAAGTGTTGTGAATGTGAAGGTTGAAAGAAGACCCACTGGAATACCATGGCTTGCACGCATCCATAGCTCAGATCTTAAGAATGTTGCACGGTAATGGAAGGGGCTATTCAGAACCTAACCTGAAATCGCAGGTATCTTGTCAAGATTCAACAACAGGCATATTATCTAATAGATTGAGATGGCTGTAAGGATCTTCATAAATCGAACGAAGAAAAATGATGTGATTCTGGTTGTTTTGCAGGATAATATGGGCTCTATATGACATGAACAGAAACAAATGTCCTCACTGTGGATGTTTTCAGAAAGTAGAACTTTATTTTTTGAGAAACCTGATCTAAACATGCTGCCGCAGGTCTGCATCTAATCTCATTGTTTCTCAAATATCCATTGCTTCTGAATATCCATGTTTCTAAAAATATGCAGTCTCACTTCCATCTTCTTGAATTATGTAAGGATCTGCTTTTGGGATTTTGCCAAGAATATTAATAATTCTAACTGCTTTCCTTTGATGTTCAGGGACTGTGAAAGGCTGCAAGTGTGGAGCTACCCTTGGGCTGATATCACCGTCTCTTGAGTTATTGAATCTGATTTCCATTGTTTCTATCTTCTACATACCATATTTCTCTGTTCATCACTATTCCTTCTGTGGTTGCGTTATCTAAATACCACTTTCCTTTTTTATTGATACTGTAGGCATTATTGTCCCTGTTTGCTAGAGAGTCCCAGCCCTCAGCCACTGCTTGCATAATTCCTAATAATATCATCCAGGTCCTAGGAAGTCACGTATTCGGGATTTCTCAAAGAAAGTTATGGCAATTGATGCTGGCCCGCATTCTTTCAGGCAAGCATTAAAATGATTTAATACTGAGAAAGAAGGAATTCCAGCAGAAAGAAACTAGTCTTAGATGCTTGTAAATGTAAATTGTAAATGTAAGTTTCTTATGAAGATGAAGATTAAGACGAAGATTAGAATTATGCATTTGGTTTGATGCTACTATTTACTCGTTTTCTTATGTATCTTTCCTCAAAAGACAATGTATTTTGCTTTGTTTGAAGTTTAATAGCATAAATCGACTATTTAGAAATTATTTGAGGTGTAAACTTGTCTGTATTCACTATTTATTTAGAAGTAGAGATGTATTACATGTTATTTATGCATTAACTGCAGGAAAAAAGAAAGTTGAATTTTGGCGGAATAGGTCGGTAGGTCGGCCAAAAATCCCCACCTAAGTCGGCCTTCTCCCACCTAGGTCGGCCTTCTCCCACGTTTCTGCAAGGCCAAAGATAATGCTGCCTGATGGTTCTAATGAATTATTACAGAGGAAATTTCTAGAAAACAAGGAGATGCTCAATGATTTTATTGCCGCTGCTGCAGAAGATTTAATTCAAGATTCTCAGATTAAGGGAGGGCACAAGACCTCAAATGTATGGACTAATGAAACTGGAGAAGGCACAAGGCACCCAAAATTAAAACACTATATGGTTTTTCCCATGGTTATGACCAAAAAACCATTCTACAAAACCAATACATGTAAGTGGGTTGATATCATTAAAAACCATATATGGCTTCAGTATGTGGTTTGGATACGGTATTCTCTAAAGTGACTTTTTAATATGTTTAATAGGTAGAGTTTAATGTAGCACTTCATGTGTATGGTTTATGAATGTGGTATTTTGACATTCTAAATGTAGTGGGTTTATATGTGGTGTTCAATATGGTGGTTTTAGAACATGTTTAGTAGGTATAGTTTATCATAACACTTCATGAATGTGGTTTGTAAATGTGGTTGTAGGAATGTGGTTTGTAAATGTGGTTCTTAGTGTTAAAACTACATGATTAAATATTGTGGTAAGTTAACATGTTTAATTCTTAAGTCACCATTGGTTGGTGGTCCACAACCTTTCATCTTTAGTGCATCAAAACCATAAATGGCTTAGTAGTAGATAGCTAGTTGAGTTTTTTAACACTGTTTTTTAACCTGGTTAAAGTTATAAATTACTAGTGTTTTGTTGTCCAAATCATCCCAAATTGGTTTGTTAACACCTCATTCTATTTTAGCTTTACATGTAGTGTTTTATTTAATAGATCATAAATACTTTTCCGTTTGTAATCTCTAGGGTTTTGTTGTTAGAAGCATTACAAGCTAGATTATGAACACCTCATTGCATTATATCTTTACATGTAGTGAACAACTCATTGCATTAATAGCTTTACATGTAGTGGCTTTTACATGTAGTAGTTTAATCATTAATACCTTACAATTCATAGCCTGAGTGGCTTTTACATGTAGTACTTTTAATCATTAATAATATTCCATTCATAATCTGACATACATAAAACAGAAACATACATCAGATTCTACACTTCGGGGCCAAGGAATCGAACCTTGAATCAACCATACCCCATGGTCTAGTGATATAACACAATACGAAACCTTAAGAAATAGAGAATCGATGCTATTATCATCTCCGCACAGCAAGAAAACAGCATACCATTTTTGAAAAATGGAAACGGACTAAATCTCGTGCAGCAATTGAGCTGTAAGAAAGTGGTAGTAGCAAGTTATTCTAGTGCCCAGAATATTATGCAAACCCAGCCAAGATCGATGTTTGTCCTTGAACCATTTGTCCTCTACGTTCCCCTCTACTTCGAAGAGCCAATCTACCTCGGGGAGCCATTGACACATTTCTGATCTGGATATAAACACCATATATTAGAACATCAAAACAAAAATCTTTAAAATCAGATGATACTAATATGATTATGGCCAGGACAAAACGCGTGGAAGGAAGCTTTTTTTGTACTTGCCTCTCTACTTGTATCTCCGGGGTGGAACATTAGGTGGTGTCGTCTTCAGTCTGTCACATGATATCTTGCTTCTAATGATTTTATGGAGCTTTGCTATTTTCTGTTCGCGCATCTGGGTTCATAGTGCGGGATTGCTATATTTGATCCATTAAGGGATCTGAGCATGTGTGCTGACATGTGTAGGTTATCTGTCTATCACAGAGCCTTGAATAAATGTATTTATTACATATTATTAATAAAAATAAAAATATCTTGCCTTCAAAAAAAAAAAAAAAAAAGATTATGGCCAGGACAGTTAAGAAAAAAAAGATCAAATTCAATAAATAACTTCAGATCAGACTATTTTCCTGTATACTTGTTATATCTAATATAACTATGTATAAATATGCAGCATCTAATCTAGGATTGTACATCTAGCAGTCTTAATAGACCTAGACTCAGTGTTGTTAAAAAACCCCGTTTTTAACCATAGAGTACTTCTTAAAAAACCCCTACGTATTCTAAACGTTTGCAACCGTCGGGGATCATCAAAAAATGTAAAAAAAAAAAAAACATTACTAATGCCTCGAATGACTTTCATTTAGATTTTCTAGTCTAGCAAACAAGATTTTGGAACTATGAGCAGCTGCATGCATGTAGAAACATGCCGAATGCATGTAGAACCAGGGTTTTGGTTTTTTGCTCAATGAAAGAAAGGTTTTTACTCCACCATGCAAACCAGGAAATAGTTCTTGCGCCAATCCAAGACGAGTCGACCACGGTAACTTTTCCATTCTTCTTCTTTTACAACTAATTTTATTTCGATTCATTTTTTTCTATATTGCTTCTGAAGATCTGACTGCCATAAGTGATAAATAGAAGCATGAAATGACCCAAAACCGTTCCAAAGGTATATCTGCTTCAAATAATTTTTTTTTACCTATATTCATTTCTCTTCTATCTACCTCTAGTATGATAATAAGCTAAACCTTTATGTTAGTTGTTATATTATTAAGTTAAACCTTTGAATTGAATACACATTTTTGTGATTTGATTGGAACCCAAATATGGTGCTGGTATTAAAAAATGTTATATAACCTGTTTCAAAGGGGCAATTTGGGGTTTTTAAAGTTTTTTTTTTACGTTTTTTACGTTTTTAATGTTAAAAAAACGTATTCTAAGATTTTAAAAATCAAAAATAAAAAACTTTAAAAAAACTTAAAAAACGTATGTTATCCGTATGGTATGCAACAGGGATAGGTTCTCAGACGATGAAACTATTTTTCAGACGATATAAAGAAAAAACGATTTTTGCAAAAATACGCATTTTCAGATTTAATACTCGCCTACCGGAAAAATTTCGGCTGATAAAGCGAACCTTCCGCTTCGCTACCACGCGAAACTTTTTCACAGAAGGAACCTTAGTTTCGCTTTACGTGAAATAATTTTATTTTTTTTTTAAATTCAGCGTCGAACCTTCCGTTGACTCTGGAAACTTTTTTCGGGCAGAAAGCGAACCTTCAGCCACACGCTAAACCAAATTTTTTTCCGCAGCGAACCATAAAGCTTGAACCTTCCTGTTTAAATGAATTGAACTCACAGGCTTCGCCACGAAATTTTTTTTTTTTTTTTTTTTTTTTTTTTTTTTTTCAGCGTAAAGCTTTAAACTGAAGGTTCGCTCTGTGAAAAAAGTTCAGCGTAATTAAACTGAAGGTTTTCGCCACGCCGAAATTTTTTTCGACCGAAAATTTTTGACGTATTATTTTTGACGTATTAAACGTCAAATTTGTGCCGTATCAAACGAAAAATACGTATTACGTATAAAACGTATACAGTATTGAACCTATCCCTGGTATGCAAAGTATGTAACAACATTGCCTAGACTTACATCAACATAGCCAAGAAACAACACTATTAGATCTTACTACAACTATAAGCATACAACACTTAAGCATAAACTCCTGCTGACACAAATTTAAGAAAGCATGACACTAAATCATCATATTTACCTTACTGACCCCCAACTATCTGTAATGCATGCTATGCACCTAAACCCTGGCACAATCTAGCTACAAGCAGAAACAATGCTAGTAGAACAGGCCGCAAAGAAGTACAAAATAAGTTCTGAAACAAAGATGAGTAACAAAAGTCTATATCAAACAAAGAATGCTAGAAATCATCACTATCAGTTGTTGCTTCTTAGAACTAACAGTTAAAAGAACTGTTACAGTATACATATAGTAGCGACTTTGGGTATGGTAAAAATATGAAGATGGATGTATTGAATCGAACAACAAGAAGGTTACAATCCCGACTCTTGGACATGTCAGCATGAGGTGGCTGACAAACAATTAAACTAATTGTTACATACAACACAGATAATAGCGAGTCTAGTATAATAGCAACTCTAGTATAGAATACCTTAAAAACTTGAATTGGAGGCATTACAGAGATAATGGAGAAACAATTAAGATGTCCTCATGTTGTAGCCTCTTTCAATATCATAGTGGCATTTGACAGTCATCTTGAGAAAGAGCCTTCCTTGAGAAGCCATTGCTCTCTTCTTTTGTTAAAAGAACTTCCTTTCACAAGCCAGAGTGCTTTCTGATTCGTTAAAATTTCCTCCTTGATGAGCCACAGTGCATCACAAATCTCTGAAAAACTAGGACGTTTATGAGATTCGTACTCCCAACAACGTTTAAGCAGGTTCTTAATGCCAGAAGGAAGGGTATCAGGTAAAGCAGGCCTCTTTCCAGCCTTAAGGAGTTCTCTTAATTGTGTCCTCGTCTGCTTACGAGGGTACAGCTCCTTTCCTGTCAGAACTTGAAAACAAATCAACCCAAAGCTGAAAACATCTACCTTTCTTGAGTAGTCGCCGCACTCTTCATCCAGCATTTCCGGCGCCATGTATTCCACTGTGCCTCTTAGTGTAGTGTGCCCACTTTGTGCAGTCTGGAATTTCTTAGAAGTGCCAAAATCTGTAACTTTGATCCGTAAATTGTTCTCCTTAACCAGCACATTTTGGGGCTTTAGATCTCTATGAATAATCCCATTGGTATGCAGGTGCTTCAGTCCTTTTGCGAGCTGAAGCATTATATCCACGGATTCTGCCAGATCAAATGGAGGATGGGGTTCTCGTTTGATCTTCCTGGTGTCGATCAGAGTTTTGAGATCAGTGTCCATGAGCTCTAAGACCAGGCAGCGTCTGCCATTTTCCTTTCTTACGTGGCCGAGGATCTGCACAATATGGGGAAAATCAGCTCTGAGAAAACTATCAACCACTCCTTTTTCTTTCTCGAATTCAACTTCAGACTCAAATTCCTTAACTGCAACAGGTACTCCACACCACACTGCCTTTTGAACCATTCCAAAAGTGCCTCTACCCAATAATGATAAACTCTTCACTTCGAGGTCCCCATAAGCGATATTGGCGTTACATGGCAGAGATTCACCGGATTCCGTCTGTTCTTCTCCTTGTAACACTGCTACCAAGGCAGAAGCCACAGGCGACGGAATTTTTAGCAGGATCCTTGACCGAAAGCTATTATCCTCCAAAATCAATCTTAGCTCTTGTAACATCACCTGTTTATCATGCTCACTAGCCCATCTCAGAGTCTCCTGCAGCATGCAACAATCCAACTCTGTTTTATTTCTCAGCCTTCTGATTAGCGCTGCTTTAAAAGGCCCCTCCTCTTCGTCGAACTCTGCATCACTGATTAGAAAATTTATCATCTGTGAGTACCTTCTAACATTCTCGACTATCTCGCTAAATTCGGCAGCTCCGCCGAAAATAACAGGGGCTAGTTTGGGCCATTCCTGCTTTACACAGAGCTCCACAAGCTGAAGGCCATGGTTTAGAACTCCAAATAACTCTCTTCCAACGGCAACAGCATTGGCAGCTCTAGTTTCTTCACGAAACACTCCGTTCCACCATAGCTCCACAGTGTGTGCTGTTAAATCTGCTAGAGATGATATTGCAAAGCACTGGTTGCCATGCAAAATGTTGCTGCTGCTGCTCGGGCGTAGAAGTTTGTGGAATTTTGGTGGAAGAGCAATTAAATCAGATGCCCAAGTAGCAATTACGCTGCCTTCTCCTTTCTCCATAGCTAGCTCTAGTGCTAAGACCAGGAGCTCTTTGGTCTCCTTTCTTATTTTATCTACCATTATTAATAGCAACTCACTGACCTTTAAAATGACTAAGATACTTACACGTCGTGAAAATGCAAAATTGGTCCAAGATTATTGTCCTTCAAAAAGAAATATCAGAAATATTTTGATCATGCTATGTTTCCACAAAACCATATCTTATTGAGTCGTGAAAAGCATTGTTGCTCATATCCCAGCAGTGGAGGGCCGTTTTCCGTTGTAAAATATTTCCACTTGGATAAGTTATTAACAAGTTGACCTTCATGCAATTTTTCCATGCAATTTTTCACCTTCACCAAAAACCTTTAGAGATTAATAGTTACAATGCCCAGCATTGCTGGGAATAAGTTGGGGGGACCTGTAAGTTGGGTCTGTTGCCTTTCTTAGCATTGCCTTTTTTAGTTCATAATCGAAGAAAGTGGAAATAGAAATATTGAATTGTACACATGCCATTTACAATGTTGGGTAGATATTCTAACATTGCAATCACATATTGTAACATCTAAGTCACATTGATGTGTGTTAAATGAAACAGAAGAATTTAGATACTAAAAATTGGACAAATACGTTGGCTACAAACTTGACAAATTCGCTACGAACTTGACAAATTCACTAGCTAAGTTAAGCTTAGAAAGGCTACATTTACATATTACATAACCGAACAAATTTGTTGTCCAAGTTAAATATAGAAAGGTTGCACAATATCCAAACAAAGCATAAGTCATCTTCTCCATTGTCTAAAACATATTTTAATAGCAAATTGTGACTTGAATGAAGGCTTTATTAAATTTATGACAAATTAATCGTAAAATGTCCTCCTTGCTTGAACCTTAACAAATTTTATAGATATCTTTTGCTCCCAAAACATAAGAGCCAAAGCTCAATTGTAGAACATGCTTGAATGCTCCATGCTGAATTAACTCAGGGTAAAAGCAATATTTTGTTCAATGTTTTGTATACTTGGATAATCCTCTGATAAAAAAATGAACTTGTACATTTGTTTTGTGTTCTTTTATAACTGCTATGGTCCAGCTTCTGTAACTTGTAACTGACTGTTGCAAAATCTTTCACTATTCTTTCCATCAAACTTGCAACGTTTTAAGACTTTGAATGTTTGCATAACCCTCAGAACTTTCACATTATTTTTTGTCCTAAGCGAAATCCATCTGGAATCTCCGCATAGTCCACTACTGTGCATAGTCCATTAAACCCATGGTAACATTAGTAACATAAAACAATCAAAAGAAGTTGAGGCGCTGGCAATTAGCAAAAGATAACTGTAGCATGTGCGCGGATGGTGAAGAAACATGCAGGAAGTTAGATGGACCTCTACTCAGAGGGGAAACTGGATTGTGCGCCCAGGTGATTGCAAGCAATTCTTCATCATAAGAAAGCTCAAGAGGCCCAGAAGCTGCAGGGATATCGCTGTCCTATACAGCAAGAAAATAACAGACTTAAGTATGGGTTGCGCTTTCTAGTAGTGTTGTTCATTATCAGACTGCATAAATCACCAAGACAAAAGCATTAAGACAAAAGCATTAAGACAACATGTGAAGTGGAAAAAGAACCCCTGAACATTGTGGCAAGCAGTTGTAGCATGCATGCATCTAGTCATTTGTTATTCCGCTAGAAGAGCTTTATTAGAGAAGACATAGTGGATAATCCAAAGTGGATAATCTTGTGGTCTATGGATTTCTAATGGTGAGGATTCGTAAAAGGAACAGAGGCACATCATGATCCAGAACATATTGAGCTATGCCATTGCATTTACAAACATTTCAATATGCTTGAAAATATCCACAGAAAAGAAAATAGTGCATAGTGAAGCATGTCACCTTTTATAAAAAAGAGTGTCGCTAGGCCTTGTTCAAATCGCTTGCTGGCCTTCTTCAGCAAGTCATGACCACATGATTCAGTTCCTGCAAATAGCAAGAGAAAAGTGGATCAATTCTAAACCTCTGCCAACATCTGTAAAAAGACTTTCCAGACAGGCATTTGTTTAAAGCAAGAGGTTTTGTCTCATTTGATTATAGCCATGTTCAACTAAGGCGGTAAACTTTGTATGTAGATGAGCTGAAAACCAATATATAGATTTCAGGACCCGCAAAAGCTTCTGTGAAGATTCATTCCTCGTGCTATTTCTCTCCACCTTTTTACATAAAGAATATTAGCTAGCTCAATATCATTCTTAGTAAGAAATAAACAAATTACTTGAAGGTTAAAACTCTAAATTGTCCTCACATCATGATAACATGTGAAGCCCAGAAATAAGAGAAGCTGCTTATCTCCCTGACATAATAGCTTGGTTTTGTGGAGACGACAAATAGACAAATCTCATACATCAAAAAAATAAATGAACGTTGCTTATCGACTTATCCAGCACAATTGCATTATCCTCTGCTCCAGCTGCTATACCTTTGGGTTGGCATCAAATTTACCCCTGACAACTTTGAAGGCGTCAACTGCTGGCAATATTACCCCATGCAACCCATCCAAACTTTGTACTACTTGAATTATGCAGTTATAAAGTACATGACAAACCATCCAATTGAAAGTTGATGAATAAAAAGGAATAGTAAAATAGTACATGCAAAATGTTGCTGTTGCTGCTCGGGCGTAGAAGTTTGTGGAATTTAGGAGCAATTAAATCAGATGCCCAAGGAGCAATTACGCTACCTTCTCCTCTCTCCATAGCTAGCTCTAGTACTAAGACCAGGAGCTCTTTGGTCTCCTTTAAGCATTGCTCTTCCAGCTTTGTTGTTCTTATTTTATCTACCATTAATAGCAACTCACTGACCTTTAAAATGACTAAGATACTTACACGTCATGAGAATGCAAACTTGGTCCAAGATTTTCATTGTCCTTCAAAAAGAAATATCAGAAATATTTTGATCATGCTATGTTTCACAAAACCATATCTTACTGAGCCATGAAAAGCATTGTTGCTCATATCTCAGCAGTGGAGGGCCGTTTTCCGTTGTAAAATATTTCCACTTGAATAAGTTATTAACAAGTAGACCTTCATGCAATTTTTCAACTTCACCAAAAACCTTTAGAGATTACTAGTTACAATGCCCAGCGTTGCTGGGCACAAGTTGGGGGCACTACAAGGGCTAATGGGGGTTTGTAACGGATTGAAATGTAACGCATATTAATTTGTAAAGCAATTTTAGATTTGTCACACGTGATAGAAAACATTGTATTTTGTAACGGGTGGCACACCATGTATACTTGTAACGTGCTACTAAAATTTGTATAGACTTGTTTGTAACATGTGGCAAATAGTAAATTGTGTAACGAGTTACAACTTAAATCTGTAACGTGTGACAAGCATTAAAGTTTGTAGCACATTACAAGTCTCATTTGTAACGTGTGACAAATATTACTATTTTGTAACATGTTACAAAGATTTTTAGTAAATATAGACGTTGGAAACTTGCTATTTGAGTTCTTCTAGGCACCCATTTGAGTTCTTCTAGGCGCTTGAGGCATTGAGCTTCCCTCTTAGGCGCCATGGATGATTTATTTGCAGATTTGGCTGCAACCACTAGGAGAAGAAGATTGAAAGAGCTTGTTGACGCAGGTATGCTAGATTATAGTGCAATATCACGAGCTTCTAGAGGACATTGTGCTGATGAGTTTGAAGTATGTTGATGTGCATCTTGTGTGGGCCAACATAATCGATTGCCTATGACGATTGAGAGACATCTTAAGTCATTTGGTACCTATTGGAAAGCTTCTGAGAACTTTTGTAGTCGTTTTGGTATATCTTACAATTCGGCTCCACCAGAGGGACAGGTTAATAATCCCCCCTTATTTGGTTTATTGGCTAGTTAGTCTATCTATCTATCTATCCATCCATCCATCCATCCATCCATCCATCCATCCATCCATCCATCCATCCATCCATCTATCTATCTATCTATCTATTATACATCAACCATTAGAATATGCACATTACTTCTTATTTGTATCATAAAATACATCTATTGGTATTCTAACAGACTTTAACAAAACAAGCTACAATTAATTTTTCGAGGAGAGTTTGGAGGCACATAGAGGTTGATGATGAGATGGATTCTGCACAGAGTAGTTCTCGTTATAGGACCCACAAGAAGTTGCATATGGATGTTATTAGTGGAAGTAGAAACTATGCTATAGGTTGTGATATACCCGATCTAGTTATGCCTCATGAGATTGAGAAATTAATAAGGCATGTTGACCGCACAAAAGATTGGGTCTGTTTATTGGTCCATTACCGAGTTTAGGTGAGGAATTCAGTTATTGGGGTTGTCGATATATAATAAAACAGTCAACGATCCCAAGTGCATGAAGAGGGTTATTCATTGCCCAAGATGTTCAAGTTCGCTTTGGTACAGTTATTCCTTTGATGATCTATGGAGGCCCAGAATATAATGCATTAGAGTGGGAGGCCTTAACTTATTATTCTTTCCGCAAGATGGTTTATGGCTGCAATAGCAATGCATGCACCATGGTTGTACCATAGCGAGGATAAGAGAACCTTCATCGATGGTCGGGTTGAAGAACATGGCAATATAGCAGGGTTGATAAATAGTTGTGGTAGTAATAAAAATCAATCAATTCTATATTTGAGGAAAGAAGTAATGATCGTGAGGAGTTCATGGGGGCAAAAATGAGTGCTTCTCTCTTGCACCTCGGGATCCTGCACGAACTCGTGGTTGAACCAGTTCTTGTTTATCTAGAATGACCAACAAAAAGATCATTAATTCAGCAGAAGAGATGCTAATCTAGAAGTCACCCAACCCTGATGGATGAGGCTTTGCTCGAAGCTATTCTTCCCCAAAGGATTTTGTGATTCCCCCCCAAGGACATGAGAGAACCATTCAAGCAATTGATAATCTTATAGTTTTAACAAGGGATAATCATTCTAGAATAGGCTTTTGTAGGGTAGATCTTGAATTTTTTAATAGGTATTTTCTTAGCATCCTCCGCTTCAACAGAATTGGCTCTCTCAGGGTCACTACGCACAACTTTCAACCTTATTTGGCTCTAGGCAACAGTTTCGAGAGAAATCTTTTCCTCCTTGAAGTCTCAACAGAATTCGAGGTGGAACCGATTTATCACTGGGCAAGATTCTTCAATCTTCAGCCAGCAGAAGTCTTCTCGGATCTTGGGATTGTTTTGGAGGTTTGGGGTGGTGAATTGATCTTGTCATCCTTGTCCTTCTTACTTCCTGTTTTTTCTAGTTTAACCATTTGGCTTCCTTCCTGATGATTGATGGGACCCTTCTCCCCTGTTAGATCTCTGCAGTCGGTTCAGGGGTACGGGCAGTCAGTCTTGATTAGAATAGCAGCTTTTCCTCTTTTTTCTTCATGATTTCTTTTCCCCTATCTTTTTTTCCCTTTATAGAAAATTAAAAGTTAATCCGGACCCCTTTCGCCTTTCTTTCTTTCAATTTCCTTCGGTTCTTTGCTCCGTTTTCCTGTTTTTTCTAGTTCTCTCTATTGAATCCGTGACCCTTCCCTGTACCATGAAATCTAAGGGGACAACCAGCAAACTGGCAGTCGGAGGACCGTCGTCCTCCTCCAGAAGGGAACCTTATGAGTACAAAGACACCGACCCCCTCCTCGTCATTCAAAGCTGGGATCAAATCTTTGTTTTGGACGACAAAAGGACCCGGCCTGGATCAAGATGAAGGAGTTAAAGGCTGCTTTCGATATAATAAGGGAGCAGCAAGAGGCCGCTGCAAATTGCATGGGGGTGCAGAAGGAAGAACAGATCTTGGTGTGCAAATTGGAGATCCAAAGGATCGAGAACCAATATAAGGAGGAGAAAGCCAGTGACAGAGACCTGGTTTGGCAAATGCTATAGAAAATCCAAGAAATGGATATCCTTCTCTATCAGCTTTTAGGGTGAAAACCGGACACTCAAAGGAAGATTGCTGCAACCTCAAAAATCAGATATTTAGGAGGTCCATGATTGAAATGTTGCAGGCGGCTAAGACTTTAGCAGAGGAGCTTGAAGACCTCGGGTGGAAATCTAAAGCTTCCTTTCATCTGGTTAGAATTTGAGAGGAAGCAGATGATTATGTGATTGAAAATTTTCGGAAAGGCTTCAAAAATAGGCTTCCCCCTTTTGCCGTTGAGACCCTCAAGGAAGTAGAGATGGATTATAAAACTTACCAACTCCCTCTCGAAGCTCCTACTAAATGCAAAATCGATGACAGTAATGGTTACTTCCATCCTACCGACTGCATGAATTGTGACTGCCAAAACTGTACCAGCATCAAAGAGAAGAACATGGACAAAAATAAAACAAAGGTTTCTAAGCAAGTACTCAAGTCTTCTGTTCCGATCATGGGCAAGTACGACAAGATCAATGGTAACTCTTACAAAAATGCCTTGCTCAATTCTTTGTGTTCTAATAATGCTGCCTCTGATTCTATGAAAACTGAAGTTAATAATGGAGGTGAAGCAGATTTTTTGGACCTCAGTGCTATTATAGATAATTCTGCTATTCTTAGAAATACTGATCATGGCATTCTCGTTCATTTCCCTCAAAAGTGCCCCTCCTTAAGTGTTGTGAAGCATTGGGTGACCAAAACTCAGTTGATCCCCATCCTCTTCATCCTTAAGTTAGATAGTAAAATTTTCCAGATCATTTGCAGAGAGGAAAGGAGCGTCCTTGTGATCTTAACCAAGAAAATATCCCTCATTTCGGGGCACCCTGTGTACATCATGCAATGGGACCCTTCTTACATTCCAAGTGACTTTTCTTCGATCTCTACTACCACCTGGATTTCTAGCTCCAATCTTCCTATGGGCTGCTGGACTGCTTCTCATCTCAAAGCCATAGCCAGCAGTTTGGGTGAGATTATCCAAATTTCCATACCCCAAACTAAACTTCCCATTTGTCTGCATTCAAAAGAAAATTTTCTCCACCTGGAAAGATAAAATCCCTTGCAAAATTCCTAATCGGGGCATTTTTAATCTTAACATCTCTTATTCCAAGCTTCCTTTGGCTAAAGCCCCGTCGGCTCCTCCCAAGAAAAACACATGAGGTAAGGAAGTACCAGTGCACAGGGATTTGGAGAAACAGCAGTGCAAACGAGTTTGGAGACCCAAGGCCAAATATTTGGAAGAAAACCATAAGATCAAGGCTGATTGCAGCACCAGCAATTTGGATCTCCCTAAAAAGTTTATTTCTGATGAAGGTATTATTTTCCAATTTCCTTCTAAAGTTGTTATCAAGATCGATCCCATCACTATGAGCATTTCCACTTTGGATCTTGGCATTTTAAATGATAATTTTGGTCTTTATGAGGAATCCAGGAAGGAAGACTCGGAGGATGACCTTGACTTTCAGGTCAACTACAAGTCCTCCTCTATAGAGGAAGGGGCTTGGTCTACCATCAACAATAGAAGAAAAAGAAGGAAGAAAATGATGAAAGACAATCTCCTGGAACCTCCAAGAAGATGCCCAAGAATAATCCTACCTTCTACCAATGAATATAGATGGAATATCCAAGGAATCAATTCGAATTACAAAAGAGATAGATTGAAGGTTTGCCTTATCTCTATGAATCTTGATTTTATTTTTTTTCAAGAGCATAAAATTCATGATGATAATATACATAGCTTAATTAATTAAAGAGGTTATGCCTGCCAATTTCTAGCATTGGTCTCTTAAGGCTAACAATACTTCTGCTGGTATTACTATTGCTTGGAATAATAGACTCAATTTTGAAGATATTCAGATGATAAATGACAATAGTAGGAGATGGCAGATTATTCATGGAAGGATTGGAGATAAAAGACTTGCTTTTATAAATGTGTATGCTTATCACCAGCCCTCTGAAAGAGCTAATCTCTGGAGTGTTATCAGCAGAAGTTTAGATAACATCCCTATGATGACTGCATTATAGCTGGTGAGTTTAATATAGTTACTCATAGCTACATGAAGAATATCAACTTTAAGTGCTTGAGTGGTAACGAGTTCTTGAGCTGGAGTTCCCTTTTATCTTCCCACCATCTCTCTTTAGCTAGAGTTGCCCTCATTCTTATAGTTGGAATGATCACAGAGATCAGCCTGTGTGCTGTCTCCATGATAGGTTTTACCTCAGTGAGACCCTTTGGAATAATAGTTCTAGGGTTACTAATCTCACTAATTACACTATCTCTGATCATTTTCCTCAGCTTATCAATATTTATGGCAATAGTGTCCAAAGGAAGAGGAATTCTTATTTTAAATTCAATACTAATCTTCTTGAGCACAGTGATTTTTTGCCTAACCTTGAGCTGGTTATTTCTCAAGAGGAGAAGCCTTTAGGTAATAGTGGCTGGATGGATTGGTGGGTCAGAGTCTCTAAAAAGATTAAGACATGGCTGAAAGTGTGGGGTAAAGAAATCCACAGGAAAGAAACTGCTCACCTCCAAGATCTGAGAACTCAGCTCAGTTTTGTCCAACGACAGCAAAAGGAAGACAATAAAGAAAGAGAGGAGGCTAGAATTGCCAGAGGATGGAAGATTAAGGCAAAGGTGAAAGAACTCAAGGAAGATGAAAGAAGTAACTCTAAATATTTTTTCATTAAGGCCAAAGGCAGAATTAAGAAGAATCACATTTACAGCATTCTATGGGAAGGTAACAGCATTGAAAATGACACCCAATTGAAATGTGCTGCTAGAGATCATTTTTCCAGAATTATGGGAACTGAACAAGACATTAGCAAGGCTGATATTGAAAATTTTGTGCATATCCAGCAGAAAGTTACCAATGGTATGAATGAGACTTTATCTAGATCCTTTACCTTTGCTGAAATGTTCAAGGTTTTCGAGGAAATAGAGAATGATAAAACTCCAGGCCCTGATGGCCTTCCACCCGAATTTTTTGAGGAGTCTTGGGAACTTCTTGGTAAGGACATTGTTTCCTTGGCTAATGAATTCTTGTCCCTCAAACAATTGGACTGTAGGAATCAACACCAATTTGATTGCTCTCATCCCCAAGATTGAGCTCCCAACCACTTTCTCGGATTATAGACCCATATCTTTGACTAATGTGACAGGTTTTATAGCTGCAAGGCTCAAGCCCATTCTCGAAGAGGTCATAAGTAATACTCAAAGTGCTTATCCTATATTGTAATGTTTTACTGTGTTGCATCCAGCCCTAGATTCAATGGCCACGATTTGATTGACGTAGTTGGACGATGAGGATTCAATTAAAACTCCAACCAAACAAGTTTTGTTACCCTATCAAGCCGATATTCGATGCCTACTTAGACACGGAGGTGAATATGGCGATGGATGTTGGTGCAACCTTTTGGCCATTGACCTCTGCCACCACACCGGATTGCCTCAAAACAACTTCCGGGGATCCACTTTCGGTGGTGCTTCTTGATGAATTTTGGAATGCTATATCCAAAGATCTTGAGTAACTATTCTTTTGTGCATCCGAGGTTCAATCCACTACCTTATGTATGATTTTCTCACTTTGGCAGGCTTTGGCTTCTTGGTGATCATACCTTTAAATTTTCAGCCATACTACAAGGCATCAACCCATTGAGAGCAAATGGTGCAAACTATAGGGACTAGCGATGTGTGTATTCTTCCCTGAAGGAGTATTCCAAAGCTCTAAAGCTATGCTTAACGAAGATATGAGGCCCCAATATAAAGAGAAGATTGAAGATGAGAAGAAACCAAAGATACCTGTTCTCATAAAGCCTCATAAAGTCGCCTTTTACAGTTCTAGTTATGCATTCATTTTGCAAAAATGCGCAAGATCATTTGTAGAAATTCGTAATAGGGATTGTTGATGGCAATATTACAAAAGGTTGTAACAATGTTTGCGGATAGATGTGCTTATTTCTCAAAATTAACAATTAATTTTATTGAAATTCGAACTTTGTTGTGGCATCAAGATTTAAATTTTAATAAATCTAATCTATGTACCCCATATAAGCTATTGGACATGATAATTTGAATTTGTGCATGATTGTTGGTTATGAATGTAGGATTTTAATCCAAATTATATAAGGTGCCTTTTGGGACATTTTTTGTTTTGGGAGTTCCAAAGGGATATTTTCTTTGAAAGATGATCTAAGTGTATCATTTTGTTTTTCCACAATATAGATATAACTCTAAGGGATGCTCCCATCGAGTCATTGCAAAAAGATGTACTTCATTGGCACGGCAGCTCACTAGCTCTATAGTAATGCCTTATATTGAAAAGTCATAAGAGGTGCTCTGCGGTTGTTCTCGGGGGTACTTCTTTTGCGGATGGGATTTGCTTAAATTGAATTTAATTGAAACATTTTTTAGAGGGAGATGTATAGTCATTATCCCTTATATTGAAACATTTATTAAAGGGATGTCGTATAATGCCATTATCGGGCTAGATTTTATTTTTAATGGGTTCGAGGGGGATGCTAAGGTGTTAAGGTAATATTTTGATGTTTGATTTTTTAATAGGTACAAGGGACATAATAGCATGACTAAGAAATTGTAAAACTATTGGAGCAGTCTCTTTTTCTCTTCAGAAGTTGTAGAATTATGTAATGGATTGAACAATTGAATATATATAAAAAGATGAGTGTGAAATTCTATTTTCTAAAGGTAAATCCTATTTGCTATTTGAGGCTTTTTATTTTTTTCATCTTTCGGTTTATTTATGTTATAGAATTTATAAATTATCTTTGAATGGAGCATCCTATAACCGAATGGATAGTTGAGGAGAATTTGCAATTGTCTCAAAGCATAGGAATAGAAATTTCCTTGATAAGTTATAAAACTATCCTCCATATATTGAACGTGTATGTATTTTCGATATTATGATCGCATTTAAAGGCATTGGTTTGAAAAGATAACGCTTCCAAACAAGATGAG
Source organism: Isoetes taiwanensis (assembly GCA_021234155.1). Lineage (NCBI taxonomy): Eukaryota > Viridiplantae > Streptophyta > Lycopodiopsida > Isoetales > Isoetaceae > Isoetes > Isoetes taiwanensis. The sequence goes on from JAJEKV010000130.1 coordinate 1,110,098, forward strand.
CCAATTGCATATAATGGAAACAAGGTTATTCAAGATTAAAAAAGCACTTGAAATTATGTATCTACAATACTTGAAAGTGTTGAGATTATTTGGTTTCCATTTGAGGCATTAATGATTGAAGTTATACTCGAATGTCGAGATGCTTTGCATGAAGGGCAGAGTTGTAGACTACTTTTTTCTTCATAATGTAGACATTAATTTGATAAAAGAGTGATTCCCATTGACAAGAGGCTGTATGAAATTGTAAGGAGCTAGAATGCGATAAATCAATAAATGGTCATAAGGGAAGCAAAATATTGCAACATCAAGTTGTTTGGACCAAATCATTCACCAAATTAAAATGTAAGACACGCTACTAAAGCCATTGATTCTTTGACCATAAGTTATATAAAGACAAATTCAAATACCACTATTTTGTTGCATTGCACAAGCACATTTATTTGTTGAACATTGATCGTCCCTATCTAGAAAAAGTGTACAAACATTAGGTCTCTATTTGTAGAGTATGAGAATGCTCTAATTGTTTGATGTAATTGTTTGATGCAGAATATATGGATTTCTTGCTCAATAGATTATACAATTTCTTGCTCTTCTTGATTCCTTATTTACATCGAGGTGATGTGCTGAAAAGCGTGAGCATACTTCAAAAATTAACCTCTTCAAATGATTTAGAATCAAGGGGTAGAGTTAAGGATTAAGAATTTACTGACTTTTTCAAAGAATATGATTGAGGTGATATGTATATTTTGCCCTAAGGCTCGAAATTTTCCATAATCAAACTCAATGACTTGCCCATTCCCACACTTAAATACAATTTCGAATGAAGACACATCCACTAATTAAGTTGGGGGTTTGGTTACATATCCAAAGAACTTAGATTTCAAAACCAATGAATTGTTCACAATTGCCGCTTTTGGATCCTAATTGTTTCGAACTTGCAAGATGGCCCATTCTCTATTTGTTAATCTCACCCTAAGTATACAATGGTGCTCTCTTTATAAGTACAATACATAACAATGGTGATTGCCACCATTCTAAGATACAAGGGTGGTCTTTATTAGGACCGTAAATCATAAAGCCACCACCCAAAGTCCAAAGTGCTCTTCTCTCTTGAGGCGACCGTCATATGTCCTTGAGTTTACAAGTCTAAGTTTACAAGGATGAACTTGCATTTAATAGCATTGAGGAATAATAACACTATTTGACATCTTCCACTTTGAACCACTATTAAGGTAAAAAAGAAAAGGAAAAGGTGTAAAAAGGTAAAGGTTACACCTTCATGATACAAGTGGTCCGCAAACACCATGTCAAATACATATTCACGTGGAGTTTTTAAAAGGCCATACCTTTTTTCAAAAAATGTGCCTTCCACCTTTTTCAAACCTTTTTGCCATATTATAAAATAGGAAGAGACTTTCAAAGAACTTTTCATTTCACAAGGCAAATGAAAGGCAACATAATCCTTCACACTGTGTTTCAACTTCCTCCGGCATTACACCATGTTTTAGTCCTCCACATGATATCCGGATAATGTGGTCTGGTTCCTTAGGGCATTCCTAGTATTTAAAGTACTCCAACCAACTGATTGGCCTCCTAAAGCTCGATATTACAAAGGCTTTTGAGGCGGATTTGGAAGCCCAAATGGTGTTGAAAAATTGGGATTCTCATATTTGTTTTCCCTTATTTTGCAAAGATTAAAGAATTCTACAGAGGGCATTCTTATTAATGGAGAATGCAGTCCATTCAAGGATATGAAAAGAGATGGATTATCCCCTGGGTTGCCTCTTGCTCGTTTTTTGTTTCTAATTGTTAAGGAAAACCATCAATAGTAATTTAAAAATGGCAAGGAATCTTAACCTAATCAAAGGCCTTAGTCCTCCCCCTCCCCAGCCCCACAAGGGAGAATGAGATCTTGAATGTTCATTTTCCAGACGATACCTTTCTCTTTGTGCATCTGGAGGAACAATCCATTCAGAACACTCAAGCTATCCTGGAGGACTTTGGTAAATGCTCAGGGTGCAAAATCAACCCCATCAAGACTAAGCTTATATCAAGGCATCAAGAGGAGGGTGAACAAGTAGCTTTATCTTTAGGATGTATATATCTCTCCCCTAGCACTAAGACCAAAATTCTTGGCATTTCTTATGCTATTAGAGTCAATGCTTGTGACCTCTGGGAGGACCTCATTGACAAGTTTTACAGGAAGGTTGATTCTCTTAATTCTAAGTTTCTGTCCAAGAATGGAAGAGCCATCCTGGCAAATTCGGTCATCCTCCTCTCAGGTTTACCAATCTTCAATTATCATGGCTCCTAAGAAAGTACTTACCAAGATGCAAAGCATTATTGGAAGGTTCATTGCAGGGGGATCAAGTCGAAGGTGTTGGATTCCAATCTCTATGGAGGAATGTTGCAAGCAAAAAAGTAAGGGAGGATTGGGGGTGATTAATATTGAGAAGCAGGCCATTGCTTTGGCTGCAAAATATTTCTTTAGGGCCTGCAACAACCAAATTAATCACCTTGTAAGTGGTCTCATTAATTATTATATTGAGAAATGCCACCCCTTTGGATGGAGAAACCTCAAGCTGCAGCTCCCTATAGTATATATTTTGATTTCACTGTCCCCTCCTCCACACCCTTGATCATCAAGAAGTGGATCAGAGCTTGGGTTAAGATCAAAGGTATATATACATTCAGTATCAGCCAATTTTTTGGAGCCCCTCATTGATTCTAGATGATCCCAACATGTGCTTGGCTACTAACTTCCCTAAGTTAACCAAGCAATGGACTAATAGAGGCATAATCTACATTAGGGATCATCCATAATTTTAAATATCATGAGTCTGTTCTCAGGGATCTGGGTGATAATTCCAAGCAGTTGTTCAATAGTATTTCCCTGAAATTGGCAGTTGGAGATTGGCATAACTCTGATGAATTTTGGCATATTAATGGTTTTTGTGGTTACAGGATCAACTTGGCTTACAGGTACCTTAGTAGGAATCAAAATATTTCCATTCATACCAAATGGAACATTGAGCGAGAGAGGGCTATCAGGAACTTAATTTTTATGTGGCAGAGCCCCATCCATCCGAAAATCAAAGCTTTTATGTGGCAGTTCTGGCATAGAGCCCTTGCTACCAACAAGAAGAGATGGAGGTTAAATATGTCTAATTCTGATATTTGTATTAGGTGTGTGCAGGACTAGGAAAATGAAGAACATCTCTTGAAAAATTGTCTTTGGGCAGAATGGACACTGGAATTAGCTGAAACTGAGCTAAATATTCCTGATCTAGCCAATATGCAAGCCATTGACCTCTTTTTCCCAGCCAACCCAGTAGAATGGCGGAGGTACATTCTCCTATGGAGAATTTGGAAGGGGAGAAATGCTTTAATCTTCAAGGACGCTATAACATTATAATATAAGATAGGCAAACCAATTTTTGAATTGCTTCAATAATATAAAAGCACTTTCCATAATTTCCTTACCACAAATAAACTAGAATTCTAGAGTACACTTTAAATCCTCTCTGAAAATATATGCCAGTATCGCATTAAGAAGAATGTAAATAATTCTCCTATATAACCTGGAAACAAGTAGAAATTAAGTTAAGAGCTTAAATAAAACTTGGCTATATAACATAAAAAACATAAAGGACTGTGATGTTTTATGGTTTACACTTAGATTTAGCCTCTGGCCTCTTTCTTTTCGAGAGGTCACAACTAGCTTGTGATATGTCTGTTCCAATTTATCCATGTTTATTTAATGGTTGATGGATGCTCTAGTGTATTCCCAGCCGCAGGATGCAAGAATATTCCCTCGGATATTCCCTCTAGGAGCAGTGCAGCCGTACACGTCCGAGATGGGGTCAAACGCTTAGTTGGCCCTATTCTTTAGGGCCCTTGACAACCATTGCACAAGCAATTAATATTGCATTGACCCCAGATTAGAAGAGGGCCTGAAATAGGCAGCAATCTGAAAATAGAAGAAAGGCTAAGATAAACTTTCTATGTTTGCTACCACAAACACGAGGCACACGCTTGCGCCTACCAAAAGGGCTGCACCAACCGAACTCCCTACCTTCTGCTGCATCCAGGCTGCTGCAACTACAAGTGAAATGAGGAAAATGATCGGGGATTCGAACCCCCAAGAAGCAATATAATGCATTCGCCTCTAAAGGGCAGGGGCTATTCCCATGCACATGCACATGCAATCACACGATGATTTTCCCTTTATTTTTTCAAATTTTCAGTTCTTTTTTTTTCCGCGATCCAATCATATGAAGCCACAAAACACACCAAAATCTGGTTTTTCCAATCGTGAAACACTTTTTTTTCTCACCGCAATCCATTTCCACATCCCTTTTGATTTTTTATTTCCTTTTCTGATGCATAACACCCGTAGCACACAAAGGACACACAGAAAGAAAGCAAAGCAAAGAATCATACAAGCATACCAGTATCTAGTATGTTGTTCATAAAAGATTGTATGCCCCACGATAAGAAGAGCCAGAAGATTCATATCGCCCGATATGCCGGGCGCCATCTCTAGTGACCTCCACCTCTTCCCACTCCATGTGGGAAACGACCCTCCTCCAATGCCGAAAACAAAGCGGCCAAGTCAAGCATCCTAAAAACAATGGACAGAGGCCGCCACCCAAGCAAGAGTATTAATGTTAATAACAATGCTTGAGACCACTTCTAGAGCAACTCGACACGCCCCCGCTCGAGAGAATGCAACAGAGAGGGCATTGCATTATGAATTACGCCATGGATACTTGGTCGGGAGTAATAGGGCCCATGAGAGGGAAGATAGATGAGGCCTCTTCATCATTGTCAATGTTAATCACGCTATCCCCGACAGTTGGCCTCATCCCGACAACTCCAACAGCAATCTCCATCCCTACAGTCCCATTACCACGTTCCATCTCTAGTCCAGGCATAAAGAAATAACTGCAAACAAAGATGCAACATCAAAACAAAGAGAAACATATGTACAAAACCTGCAGGCAGCCCCCCTACAACCACAGGTCAACCAACTGCCATTGTGTAATCCGTGGTGTCAAGAGGTATGAAATCAGTCCCAGGCATGTCCACGACAGCCTGAGGCCTGAAATCATCATCCTCCCCTTCCACGAAGTTCTCATCCATATCTCCAGGCGTGGCAGCCTCATCCCAATATTGTTTTCTACCCTTTCCAATCCGCTGAATGGGTTCCATCCTAGCCGAGATGCCATACGGCACACACCTCACATCACTTGGCAATGTGACTTTGGGGTTTAGTGTCAGGTGCCAGGCGGCCTTCACCCTATGCTCAGATATAAATGCTATGTTAGAAGGAAGGATCCAGCTTACCAGTTCTAAGCATCCTAGTGACTGTGTACACAAGGCTAGAACTCAGCTGCCTTCCCCCATGATAGTTCACAAAATGAAGGGCTCTTCCCAAGAGGTTCCTGAAACTACCACATGCTTGATGCCCCCTGCACCATAGAGCAAGTACAGGTCCTTGCCCATCTCCAACTTGCGCTCAGACACATTCTTTGTGTGCAGCTTGAAGTGTGGCTTCCCCATATCCTTCAAGCAATACCCTATTAGCCCCTCGAAACAATGGAGCTTGCTATTCTTTAACGCCTTACAAACAAGAACAATCCCCATAGGCTTCTTACCTCCCCACCCAAACCTCCGCTTCATGGCCAAATTCACAACTCTAGGGGACTTGAGTAAGCCTAAAAGACACACCGGTAATGCGGTGATCTAGTCTCCACGCCTCCTCTCACGCCCGAAAGACTAAACATAGTCCTTCCTCACGTAAATTAAGGAGCAAGTCACGTAACTCGGGGTGCATCCATGCCTACCACACCCGATTGTCACCTCACGAGGAGCGCCGAGGTCCCGTGGCTTGCCAAGGAAGCAAGCGCCCGTGTACTCCGCAGTCGCCATGATCGGCCAGGTCCACCGCGACCTGCCTTGCTCTACCGCGACGTTCCATCCGGGCGTAACCGATCTCTCTTACCTCCAACAGGCCCTGAGCCGCCAAGGGCCCATTATTGCCAGGCGTAAGCCAAAAAGTGGAGCCGAGCATCACCCATATTAACCACTTTCAAAATAGACGATGTAATGCATCAAGGGTACGCCATCAAGCGGCAAGAATCGGTTTTCCGCAGCAGAATCCGATAGGGGACTAAAGGTTTCACCCAAGTGCCCGTGCCAAAAATGCCTTTTCCACTGCCCAAGTCATTCCGTGTCGCCAAAGAGACGGCCAGGGCCCCAAACCTCGACCCCCTGCGAAGGACATGCTCGACCGGCCCAAAACAGATGTGACTGATGGCCCCAATCATAGAGTCTTCACCGTGGACTTGTTTCAAGATAGGGGTTTTGGATGTTGCTCTAGATATAAAATCATATGGAAGGGGGTCAAATATTCCTATCATGAACTTGTATACTAGGGGTTTTTTCACTACCCTATACACGCGGATAGCATGTGTTGTATAAAGAAGGTGTCTCCCTCGGGGTTCATTGCAAAAAGGAGGTGAGAAGAGGGTGGTGACATCGGTTGGACAGGGTAGAATATGGCCCATGAAGCACCTCTTAGTACAGATTTCTATCGTCTTCAAGTTGCTCCGGTAGCTTGGAACAAGTTGGAGAGCGTTGCACATGACATTGGCATTAGGTTGTCCGTGTGTGAAGAGGGTGTAATCGTTGTGATAGCATGACCACTACATTGTAATGAACCCAATTATAAATGTGACTTCTTGATTTTTATTGGAGTCTGTGATTTCTTGTCTACGCATCCCAGAAGAAAGTTCGAAATGTCTTGTTAAAGAGATTCACCTCACACGAAAAAATTTGTATTTTCAATGACTTGACTCGCATTCGAGAAAAAAGGGGTGAAATGTCTTCGTGTAGGGACCAAACCTCATACGAAAAAACTCGTCTTTTCAATAATTAACTAGAGCAAGAAAGCTTCACCACGTCCAAAAAAAAAAAAAAACAATAAAACCGGACATAACTAGCCTAGACAACAACCTTACTAGCAACTCCCATAACTAGCAATGCTGGGCATCAATTTTAGTTCTCGAATATGATGACCCTGAAGGGTTGGTGTCATCCATGCCTTTAAATGCTTCACCCACCCAAATTGATGAGCTAAGTTGATATTTGGAATCCCGAATAATAGCCCCTCCTCTGCATATGCAATCATCCCCAATGCTTCAAATATCCCAAAAATTAATCTAACTTATAATAAATGTGGAAAAAACCCATAAACCCATTTGAAGAAACCCTTGGCAAAAACTTCTCCCATCCTGCAGAATTGGGAGAGAAGTGCTTTCCATTTTCATAATTTTAAATTGGTGGCCATTTCAATTAGCAATCTATAAATTGCCATTGCCTTTCTATGTATTTTTTTTGTACACACTATTCCGTTTGGATTCTCCATTGGTGTTGCATTATGAGAATATGGCATTTGCATATGAAGCTACACTAATAGGAAACCCTAGTTTTGGCTTTTGCAAAATTGAGAAATATTTGAGAAGAATTAATATTGGATTATGTATACATCAAATTAACATCAGATTTGAAAGCAATTCACATTAAATTACTAGAATACTCTTCTTATTTAGAAATGGACACATTCAAATCAACAAAAACAAAACGGGTCGTCTGGACCAAGCATGACCTTCAAAATATAATGTGCAACACTGGAGGATGAAACACTACCTTCCCTTAAGAAAAACTAACGTTAATATTTAATATCATTTTCATTTATCTAAACATAATATAAGGCGACAAGAAATAGCAACAAACAAGGAGAACCCAAACAACACGATAGCGCTGGTCGTTAAAAAAGCATCCTTTGGAATTCTCATTCTCTTGTCTCGTGGACGTTTTTCTCGAATTTCATCTATATTGAACCCTTCACCCTGTTCTTCAAGTTTATCAAGAGCATCATGTATTGCCGTTATATTTGCCTTCTCATTGTAAATTCCTCGTTCTAAATCTTTCTTAACTTTTAGCTTGTACCACACCCCGACCATTGTTGTAAAAGATGAAACGAGAGATAGAATCATGGGAATCCAAAAAAACTTGCATTCTATCCTGGTAGTTTGAGCGATCGCAGTTGATGATTACCCTTGGAAAACAAAATACAACCCTAGTAGTTGGTAAATTTCATTCGTAGTGCCACCCAAGTTCTCTTCTTTATGCTCTATGCGTTGGGCAAGTAGTTTCTCTTCCTTCTTCCACCGATCATGTCGTAATTTTAGGCAAGCATTTGTCTCAATTTCAAGCAAGACATCTCGCCCTTGATGAGTGGACATCTATTGGATGAAACAAATAGATAATTTTAAGCCGAAGAAAGAAAAAAGCTTGGAAATCATATTCATGAATAAATCATGCTTACTAATTACTAAGCCTTATTGGCATAAGATGTTCCTGTTTTGTAGCCAGTTAAACTAAATGTGGAGTAATCATGCAAAAAACTTATTTTTCTAATAGCTTTCGGGCCTTACGTTAAGCTACAGTTTTCTAGCCACACAAAAATTCTTCTGTTCAGTGCAATATCATAACTACCTTGAAATAAGTCGTAAATACGTTGAGGATGCGCAGATCCTCTGCGACCTTCTCCTCCTGCTCTCTTCGGGCTTCCTTCCGTCTGCTCTTGGCCTTATGTAGAGTCCTCCATTATTTTATCTACGACGTGGTCAGCATTATTTTTACTAATACGACTTAGTCCAGATGAGCTGCCGTTGCTGTTTGTTTATTTGTTTAAACAGGCCATGCTGAACATCTTTTATCTCATATGATAATGTTTTAGGGTCGTGGATCCAGCCCGACAAAATAATGTTTTACGACCAGCAAGCAGAGCGGAGCAGTGCAAGGCTGACAAAATACAGAGAAGAAAATGTAGAGAGATGCCTTAGCTCAAAATCTTCTATTATAAATTTTTAGTGTAAGTGTTGGACCCAGCCCGACAAAATAATGTTTTACGACCAGCAAGCAGAGCGGAGCAGTGTAGAGAGATGCCTTATAGCTCAAAATCTTCTATTATAAATTTTTAGTGTAAGTGTTGGACCCAGCCCTAAATTGGGCGGCTAGGATTCAGTCACGCCTAAATCGGATGGTGAGGATTTGATCTCCTTTCAATCATGCCACTAAACTAATCTAGGGTTCCGTTCAAAGTTTGTTCTTCAGTGCCGGAAGGTTTTTTATTTCTTCACTGTGCCGCTATTTCTTTAGCGGTGTTTCAGGTTTCCCAAAGCACTGTAAGCAGAGATTTGAAATGAATTTGAGATATCCTTGAGTTAAAATTATATATAGTATCCAGCACTCACCGACGCTCAACATGTGACTGTCCCTCCGTGATTTCCATACTTGCATTGGCCCTAAAGAGCTGGTGTATTGATCTTGAATCTGATGCAATGTCATAACAGCGTGGCTGTTTCTAGAGCTCCTGCAAAATGGAAAAAATAGTCGGATGGGCTCTACACAGGTCTGGCTCCTGCATCGCATCTCTATTTTTATGGGTTGGCTCATGCATTCATATCTTTATTTTGTGGATACAGATGTCATTGCTCTGCCTTTCTTTCTATATACGTTACAGTATTGGTTTTTGGATTGTAGACCATGTTTCATGATCCGGATGCTGCAAGGAGAGCTTTTGTGGAATCGATTCTGATAGATGGTTTCTGCAATAGAGCTCTGATCATTTTCGTAGTGGCCTTAGCAGGACCAGCCGATGTTAAGGAAAGGAATGGGCTTAACCGAGTTTTTCTGTTTTAGGGTATGGAAGCTCTCTAAACTCTTTACATAACGGTTTTTGCATGACAAATCCAGCATTAAAAGCTCTATCATGCCCAAAAGCTCGAATGTTTCAATCCAGTTCTTCCTGGCTCATGTATTTTTTGCTACAAAGGCCTATTCCATAATCCATTTCTGCTCTATAAATCATACATTGCTACGGAGCCAGAGAAGGCATAGATCTTGCTCTGTATGGCATTTTATAGACTTCCACATATCAGAGGAGTCTGGTGTCTTTCATGACTATATATAGATTACTGTAGTTCTTTGCAATTACCATTGCAGAAAAATGGCCTTCAGCCCAGTGCATGCATTGGCAGTTTAGATTTATCTAGGCCTATTTCATAATCCATTTCTGCTCTATAAATCATACTTTGTTATGGAGCCAGAGAAGGCATAGATCTTGCTCTGAAGGGCACTTTATAGGCTTCCACATATCAGAGTAGGCTGGTGTCCTTCATGATTATATCTAGATTGCTGTAGTTATTTGCAACTACCATTGCAGAAAAATGGCTTTCAGCCCAACGCGCAGTTTAGAGTTACCTAATGGTTAGACATATCAGCAACTTAGATTATGAAGAAAAGCCACAAAAAACTAGAACATCCAATGATCATGTTACATGCAGCTAGAGGCCATTCTTGCAAAGAATTTTCAATTGGCAATAAACATCTTCCTCTGCTATAATATCTTTTTGTTCATACAAATTCCCTGTTTTACACATTTAAAACTTTTGGTATGGATTTCCAAACTGTAACATGCCCAGCGGATCCTGGGTGGTCTTGGAAGAGAAATCATAATGTAGATTAAACATTCACCTTTACCGATGGGATCCCTGATATGTACAATGCAGACTCATAATATTGTTTAATAATTCTTTTCAAAAATGATCCCTTGCAGTTGCAGGAGCTTAGCCTGGAGTACTGATGTTGTTTTGGGAGTTGGAAGATTTAGGAAAGAGCAACGTCTACCTGCAAATCCCCAAGAGAAGACTGTAGCATGGCCCAATGTTAACTTGGAAGTGGAAAGAATTGCTGCAAAATTGAAAGAATGTGCGAGCAGAAGGGCGCTTTCAGAAGGTAAATGCTTACATGATTACATCATTATGTATGGCTTGATGGGTGATAGGTTTTTAAGAAACCACCTTATAAACATGTATGGAAAATGTGGGGCTCTGCATGATGCTCGCAAGATGTTTGATCTGATAAAAAAAGGGACTTGGAACATCATGCTTTTTGCATATGTTCAGCATAGACAACTTGAAGACGTGCTGCACCTATTTCAACAGATGCCTTCGCATAATGTGGTATCACGGGCTACAATCGTTGTGGGCATATTCTCAGCTTGGTTGCCTTGAGGATGCATGTCTATTTTTTGAATTAATGCCTAAGGGCAATGTAGTGATATGGAATAGCATGACTACAGGATATGGACAAAAGGGCCATCTAGAACAAGCATTGAGTCTATTTTACAAATGCAACTGGAAGGCATGAAACCAGATAAATATACATTGGTGAACTTGCTTGAAATATGTGCTAAAAATGTAGCCCTTATAGAAGGCCAGAGATTGAGCAGATATATTAGCAATAGTGGCATGGAGTTTGATGTGGTTGTGTGGAGTTCTCTTTCTAACATGTATGCCAAATGCGGGCAGCTTGAGTATGCAGCATTTGTTCATTATGGACATGGCAGAAAAGCATTGCAAAATTTTCAGCAACTGCAGCTGAATGGTTCGCTATGAAAAATGCTATAGGCACCGGATCTCTGATCTACTTGCCCTAGATCGGGATGTGGTGGGTTCTTCTCGATGCATACGGACTCCCGCTCTTCCTTTGCTATGGTCTACTTCTGTGTGCTCTAAGGTAATCTCTTTTGGATTCAGAAATGCCAGCAATGCAACATATGTAACCCATGATAGCAACGGGCTTGCTGAATCAGTTGGCTTAGCACACTGGAATGCTTTTGCTTCTTTTTATTCAGGTTCACGAGCTTCAGATTTCGTAACAATCCCTATTTGTCACTGCTATGATACACAGCAAAGCAGGAGCGACTGAAGTGGGCAGATGGGCAGAGATGACAGCTTTTAGTTAAGTATATGCCTTCTCCTTTAAAAACAAATACTCTTAAAGCTGCAATGGAGCTGAAGCTTCTAAAAGATGCATAAATTCGTATTGCAGAATTATGGAATGCTGGCTTTGCCGGCTCCCTTAAAATAATTCAAATAGTACCTTGCAGAATTTGTAACATAGTTCTAGCTCGAGAATTAAGTCAGGTTTGCATCAAACAAATGTAATTGTCAAAACCATTGCATGCGGCAGTTTTGGCAGTTAGGTTTTCCTACGCCTTTTTATACCCTGCCTTCTCTCTCCATCCCCATCAGCTCATCTGCATCTCCTTCCGTTTAGCGGCCAGTCTTCCCCGCAGCCTTTCAGAGTTCCGTCTGAGTGTTTTTTTTTCTTGCTTACCTTGCCATTCTCGCCCACCTCGTCTATCCTTTTGCCTATTTTTTGTGTTGCCAGTTGGTCTTCTCTTACTCCAATCGGTTTTTCCCTTATTCGGCTTGCTCTGTTTTGATTTCACCGTTCCGGCCTTGCCTCCTCCACCAGTGCGCTTGCTAGCTTTCCGACATCCTTGGGCTTTTTGGTTTTCCTGCTGCTGATTGTCAGGTTTTTGTGGCACGAAGTTGGGTATCGGGAACCCTAAGACGAGCTCTGCTGTGGTATGATCTTGGCGGTTGAATCCGGCCAGCAAAGCACCGCCGTTTGCCCTTTCTCTGATTATCCCACTTGTGTTTATTTTCGCTTTCTTCGGGTTTGTGGCTGCTCCATGGTTGGCGGGCGTTTTTCTGCATTGTTCTCTTGGATGCCAGCAATAGGAGAGCGCCTGGGTTTTTTTAGAAGGCAAATCGCAGACAAGACTCGTTGTCATGGTTTTCATAGTCCGGCAGTAGCATTTTAAGTGCAGACCGTCTTGTTCAAGGACCCTTATTTCTGTAAGGCACATCTGTTTCCCAGCCTGTTTGAATTCGCTGATTTCTGTAAGGCGGACCTGCTTCTCAGCCTTAAGGCAGGAGCAACCTCAGGAGTACAGGCCATTTAGTTTCTTTGCAGACCTGGTTTTTAGACTTTTTGTGATCTGTACAATGCCCAGATTGCCGAAGGGTATGTCCAAGGCTGAGGCCATTAGGCTGGGTAAACGCCCTCTAGGGGAGACCTCTGATCTACTGCAGGATGCTTTAGCGGACTCTGATGATCAGTCCCGGGCTCCAGCTTGGGCCAAAGGGATGGAACAGCGGCTGGCCTCCAATAGGGATGATCGTTTGGGTGAGTTGGATGCGAAGATAACAGCGTTGCAGCAAGAGATTGAGAGGAAAAGCAAGAAGTCCAGAACTCCAGCGCTGAAGTTTGAGAGCAATATGAGATATTTTGATTTCCTTAATGAAGTTGAGGATGTCTTTGCAGATATTGAGAGCAAATTGAGGATCGAGAAGCACTTATCACCTTCTGTGCAACAGAGCATTGATAAAGGTAACAGTTTGATTGATAACCGGAAGCAATTGGTAATCATAATATCTCTTGTTGTTGTTAGTGGAGATGCCCAGATGTGGCTTTCTTTCTCTTGTGCTTTCTTCTACCCTTTACCTCTTCTAGTTAGCTTGCTGGTTTTGACAATTGAATTTATCTTCGTATAACGATAAGAAGATAATGATAAATTTAGATGACTCGAAGTAAGGTACGTGCTCATGTGTACATATGTTCTCTAGCTTCTAGAGATTTTCCATACTCAGTTTACATTATCAAAATATTATATGTTTTGCATCGACATTGCATCGACAACTTGAACTATGTTTTGTCATAAGGACTCAACTTCCATGGTTATATGAATGACTGCTGTTTTCATAAAAGGAACTTAAAACTATGTCATGCATTAATATTGCAATGGTTAGATATATAAGTATGATTGTGCAGCATCGTCTTGAACCATTGTGGCTAAATACATTCCATATTGTGGCTACATACATTCCATATTACATACATAAATTGTTGTATCTACATGAAAGTTTGAGATGAAACCTAAGAGATTGTCCCTTTGTTGTCACAAAAATTTTCGTAAAAAACATAACAAACTCGGGAAATGTATATTGTCACAAAATTTTTGTAAAAAACACAACAAACTTCGAAATGTATATTGTTGAATTATATATTGTTGCATCAACCATATAATAACCATAGGGGCCTTACTATATTTTTCATAAAAACTCAACAATGGTTCATATTTTTTTTTCTTTCTCTAGCTTGGGCGCTATAACTATAGAATAAAATAGAATAGAATAGAAAGAGTGATAATAACAACATCAACAACTCTACTTACTATCTACAGGGTTCCCAAAATGAGTTACTCTAAGCAAATGCCAATATAAGTTCCCAAACTATGCCAAAGAACTGGCTGGCCACCGGTCTAGTAGATTATTGTTTATTTATATCTACCGTTCTTTATGTAGATCGGACGATTTAAATGCCGGAGCTTTTTAAGGTTTTTTCCCAAATGACTTTGCCATGTGCTAGGGAACCCACTTAGGAGCGAGGTTTCGATTGGGGAATTGGCGGGGCCTGCGGTTTCCCGAGGAAAACCCCGGCTCACGGCTTGTTCTTCGCATGGCCCAATGGATAGGTGGAAATTTCAGAACATGCAACAGCCGGCAAGATGGGAAAAGGGCGAAGACTTGCCATAGCGATGCAAGATCAGAAGTCTAATAACTGCGATAGCCTGCTTAATCTTGCGATTGAAGAAAATGAGTACTCCGCAAAGGAGAATATCAGAGAAATCTAAGTGTGAAATTAGCTTCGACCTTTGGAGATGGAGGTTTTATGGGCAAGAAATTGCTCCGTTCATGAATCAAAGTGCTCGCCATAGCCGATTCGTGCAAGAATTTCCGCCATAGCCAATATAGATCCTATCCATTTTCCTTATGGCAAAGGAGATCAGTGAAAAGAAGAGTGAGAAACTAAGGATTACATCAGATCTGTATTCGGTGAGAAAAATATAAACAAGTTTCTATAGAAAATATGAACTAGCTCGAGGTGGAAGGGTCGAAGAAAAGAATCAAACAACTCCAACAATGGCGCCTTAAATATCATCCACTCTCCTCTTCTTCTTCGCCACGGAAGGAATGAAACTTCCAAAACTTTTTGGAAGTTTCTTAGAGCTGAAGTGGCACCGCCGAGCCTTTAAACTAGACACCTAAAAAAAAATAGACACCGTGAATCCATTGAGAAATTTCCACCTAGCGATTGGGTTCACGACAATATTCGACCTTGAGAACTTGGGTGTTTTCGAGGTGTAAGCAATCATTCATTTCTTTTTGTGTATTCACTATGATTTTATTTCTTAAGCATTGAGAATAGGGAAAGGCCCACAGGCTTCTTTCAGGAAGGGAAAAGCGGCCCGTCTCTGTGGCGGAGAGCTTTGACCTTCTCGGAAGAATCGGGCCTTTGCTCCTGGAAAGGATCATTTGGGCTTTGTTCTGCCCGGTGAATGCGAGGGGTAAAATTTCGAATGCGGCGTAAAAACTCTAAATGAAGGGTAAAAAATGTCCGAATGGGGGTAGATCGTTGAGGCGATCGGTGGGCATAAGCTCTGTTCTTCTTCGTTCTTGGTCTCTTTTAGAGGCAAAGAAAAATTGCCATGTGGCATGCTTTGATTGGAGGGGACGAGGCGAGAGCGAAGCCCAATGATCCTTTAGGTATGTCGCAGGCACCAGTTGTTTGGAACCTCCTATGTTCTAACGGATCCATTTCCACATGCATTGTCCACTACTGTTTATTCAAAATGATTAAGGAAGTTTTATCATTATCTTTGTCTCTTGCTGCAGAGGACTGACAAGACAAGGTGCTGTCGCATACCGGGGGTTGCCCTTAAGGTGTTGTTACTTTGTCATCGAGCGAAAAGAATACATAGAAGTTGCTAAGATTGAGAAAAGATGACCGTGAAGCATTATGCGCTTTTGTGCCCCCACTTGTAGGTCAGCCTGGGATTGGGCGGGGTGGCCTGCATTTGAGGTGAGATTGACTAGCCAACGATTCTTTCGCTTCATGTGTATCCTCGGTGCTTGGCCGCTCTTGCGGGCAAGAAGCCTTGCATCTGGCGTGGCTTGGTTGGTGTGGTTGATTTGGCGGCGGTTGTGGATCTTCGGGGATTCCTGGGCTGACCTTCCGGTCCTCGACTTCGGGTACAAGCTATTTCAAAGCTTTTTGGTGTTCGGGGATTAGTGGAGGCGGAAGGTTGCCATTTGGCCGGACTTTTGGGTGTTGTAGATGGCGATGGTCGGGTTTATACGGTAGAGTTGCGCTTTTTTGTGAGTTTGTTGTGGAGTGTCGAGGTATCATTGTCTCTTTGGGGCGAGTTCTCCTTCCTCCTCACTTGCTTTGTAACATTACCATTCTTTTAATATATTGATGACGGTTCTTCAAAAAAAAAAAAAAGAGATTGAAAAGGATGCAATCCTTTAGTGAAGCATCTAACAATGCATGAAAACAAAGTCAATACAAGAGAATGAGGGTTCTCGCGTCGTAAAAAATCATCACATGGCCTTCACAAACACATAAGCGCCCGGACCTTCTTGTCGACGTTTTACTCGACGTTTATTTTTCGGACGATCTTTCGCATAAGAAATCGCCGAAAAATCGCCAATTTTTGACAATTAAGCATCAAGAAAATCGTCCGTAAAAAATGTTAAGGGTTCGATAAAAAATATTGTCGAGAAAAACGTCGAAGAACGCGTCAAAAAACTTGAAAACTCGTGATAAAAAAATCATCAGAGTTTTCATCAAACAATTCATCACAAATTTTGTTAAAAAAAATCGTCATAATAATTTTCACCAAATTATTCAAGCTGTTCGTCTATTTATAATTTATTTGGATTTGCATTTTGTCTACAATTTGAATCTTGTATCAATTTGCAGTATGTCTGTATTTTCAATTACACAACTTGTAATGATGCTTAAGTTTAATATGAACTAGTTATGGTGCCAGGCGTTGCCGCGCTTTAATAGTAATTTGTTGGGGGTTGATTTTGTAGTTGCATCTTTATGTGGTATTTGTATCATGTAATGTCAAAGGAGCAATATTCTTATAGTTAGAGATTGATGGCCTTGGCAACAACTTTTATGAATCCAAATAGAATGGAATCTTTTGATATTACATGATGTCTAAAAAGGAAGATAAGTTTTAATATGGAGTGGGACTCGGTTGAATTCTAGTATTGTTATGCTGTATAGTCTTTCCATGGCAGAAGGGGGACAGTCTCAATTCCATCGCCATGGACATGGACCTTATCTTCCTCATGGAAACATGGGAACATGTCTGGTCGCGAGCTACCGATTTGCCGGGGATACCCGGCTACTCGCCTCTTCAATGAGTGCGGGAAACGAGGACGCGGAGGAATTGCGTGTTACTACTAGATTGATTTTGGCCCAATCGGTCTCCTGCGTGCAAAGGCGAGCGGGGCAAAAATATGCACGTGGGTGCAGTGCGAAACGTGCGATGGCGACCCTCTCTTTGTGGCGGCTTGCTACTTCCCACATCTTGCCGAACAACTTTACCCACGCACTTGGATGTGGGCGGGCATGAGCCCTATGTCAATCTATATGATGACATACGGCAGCATGAACAATTGGGCAAGGTCATGTTGCTTGGAGATTTCAATGCGCGACGCGAAGCGAACGGATCCCAAAATTCGCACCTCTAGGCGAGGATGTGTTGCAAATGGACCCCGAGAGATGGTTTTGGCCAAAGGGCGTCGGATGGCAACCGGTGACCGCAGTATGGCAGCCATTTGCTTGTTGGCGGGCGATATCTTTCACCGATCATTTGCAATGGGTCGGCGGTGCCGTAGTCCCTCGGCCGCTTCACTTGTGAGAGGAGTGGGGCTGCACCCGGTGGTGGATTACGCGTGCTAAAGGGCGCAGCAATGCCTACACTTGATCACCGCTTCGGTGTGGGGCGGGTGGCGGGGGCGAAGTAGACTTCGACCTCGGCCCTGTTCTTCGGCAGATAGATGGCGAGCCAGCAGAGGCACCCATTGCCCCAACACCCCATGTACCACGGTTTGCGCCCGGACTATGATCATCGGGCGGTCCTATGCGAGGATGCTTGAGCATGAGTTGCGGAGTGCCGCAACTCCCACATCTTCAACGTGAGCAGCCCGGTGAACCAGCTCCCTTGAGGGTGGGGGGGGATGCTTTGGGAGGGCAGCTCCCCGGCGATCCACGGGGCTGCAACCACCTTCCCCCATAATCACCGGGTTCGATGGCGAATGTCGAGAGCTGGAAGCGATGGCTCATGGACCCCTTTGGACCCACCATTAGCCCTTGTGAGGTCCAGTCAACCGGCTCCTTCCTTAAGACCAAGAAAGCCGGGTACCTTCGCGAACTCGCTAGCAGATGTTTGGTCTTCTAGACCCGCCACCCTAGGGCCTTACGGGAGAAAGGTCTTGAGTAAGCACCCCGCGACCCGAGGGACAGGTCAAAAGCGGCCCATTACAAGGAGCACATCAACCCGTGTTAGCCCGGGCCCTTGACTCATTGCGTTCCCGGCTGCCAAAGCGGAACTCTCATTGCCTCCATTCGACAGGTGCCCACCATCTTCGCATCGAGGCAGGCGGTGGATTGGGGAGCCCCGCCGGGGCGGGCTCTGTCGATCTTTGTCAAGCGGTGCCATTGAGGATGAGTCTCACACTTTCCGAGTTGCCCGGCGATGATTCGGATCCGGACCGGTCACGGCTCCGGAAATGCGGCGGACTTGCCCCTACATTTTGGCGATGAACACTGCCCGTCGATGCGTGCTCACGGAGTCGCACATTCGGGAGGTACTTGGATCCGCGAGCTCACCTTTGCCCCACGCACCGCCAGGTCGGTCGGGCACAGATCACTACGGTGCATGAGTGTATATATTTGTGTTTTTGCATTTTGTATATTGGAACGGTTTGTCGGCAGGCTGATTGTTGCCGCCCCGGTTTTTTGAAAACCCCTTCGGGGGCGGGGTTTTAATCCGGGTAGTAATCCGCTTGCTAGGCTTTTGTATTGGGTCCCATAGATCGATTGGTCTCCGCGGACGATAAAAATACCTTCCTTCCTTCCTATGACCCCTAATATACATATGGAAAAAGGTCAAAAACCTCCCCCTCCCGTTCATGCATGTGGTTTCGATAGGTTCCATAGGCTGAAGCCCCCTTGCAATGAACAGGTGTATTCAATCCTCACAAACATGTAATATCTAGTCGGGATAAGGAATGCAAAAAACAGTGGGAGTTAGTCGAGTGATGCTACATACAAGACAAATAAATGGGCGGATGTGCCTAAGAGGCAAAAGAAGTTTTTTTGGGAATTTATGGTGAATTTCAGTCAAGTTTAACACATTGAATTAAGGCAGTTAAATTTGCTATGCATTTAAATCTTTCCACTTCCTAACAACTAACACATTGAAGATCCATATAATTATTGGACACAAGGCCCAAATGTTGGTCTAAGTGTAGCCGAATATTTTATCATGACATCAGGAAAAAGTTGCAGAATACCCTTATGTTTTGCTAAAATTGTCAAAATGCCCTTGGTTAGAAATGATGATCCAAATGAAAATTTTAGCAATTTGGAGGTATAAAAATCATATTGGTCATTTCAATAAAAATACCTCAAAATCAAGGGCATTTTGTAATTTAGCAAAATATAAGGGTATTTTGGAGTTTTTTGCATAAAGAAAAAGGCAAAACTTCAACATGATGATATTTTAGGTTGCGATTCTGAGCCATGGGACGTTTCCAAATAAGCATGAACAACTAATTTTCAGAGCCGTAGGTATGGTCGCTATCACCGTGGATCGTACCTTGAGGCACGCGTCCGCTCTCTTTCCCCCCTCGAATGGTGACACCATCTGCAATCATGGCACATGTGCCCCTCGACCATCTGTGTAGGCCAGGTGTCCTCGATGGGACCCCGGCTTCCAGCAACCATCAGCGTTATATCTCTGGCGTGATCTCAGGTGCCAGACATCGCGGGCAATCGCGGATCTTGACTTGATGACCAAGAATAGAGTTCTAAAGAGAAAAGCTGCATATTTGCATCATCATGGCAAAAAAGAGGTGTTAATTTGAAGAAAAATCTTATATTATAATGTTTTAGCGTGTTGTATGAAGCCCTAATTTGAATGGCTAAGATCATTTAAGTGCATCCAAAGGCCCAGATTTATCGCACAAATTCCCATACCTGTGAATGGTCAAGCTTTAATATCTTATGGGGAAAGGGGAAAAGAAAAGGAGGAAAAGAAAATGGAGAATGTGAAGGCTAAAAAGGCAAGGGAAAAAAGGAAAAAACAGAAAAGGGAAAAGGGAAGGGGAAAAAGGGCATGGAAAAAGGAATGAGGGAAAAGATGAAAAAGGAAAAAATAAAGGGGAAAAAACTAAGATGAAAAAATGGAAAGGAAAAAAAAAAAAAAAAGGGCGGGAAATGGGAAGGGAAAAAGGGCATGGGGAAAAGGCTTAAGAGGAAAAGGTGGGCAAAGGAGGAAAAGAGAATAGAAGAAGGGAATAGTAAAGGGGTGGGGAGAAGAGAAGCCAAAAAAGCCGCATGGAAAAAGGAAAAGAAAAAAAAAGATAAGGGACGAGGAAAGGGGGAAAGGAACTTGGGGAAAAGGGCATCAAAGGAGGGGGAAGAAAAAAAGGTGAAGAAGGGAAAAAAAGGAAGAAAAAAAAAAGCATGAGAAAAGGGAGAGAAAAAAGGGCATGTGAAAAGGAGAAGAGGGAAAGGGTAAGGAAAGGGGAAAAGACATGGGAAATGAAAAAGGAAAAAGGAAAAAGTAAAGGAAAAAAGTTAGGGGGAAGGAAGGAAATGGGCACTGGAAAAGGGAAGAGAAAAGGATGGGATGGAGAGGAGAAAAAGGGAAGGGAAGAAGGGGAACATGGAAAGAATAAGGAGAAAAAAGGAAGGGAAAAATGGGAATAAGAAAAGGACTGACGGAGAGAAGGCAAGGAAAAATAGCATGGGAAAAAAGGATAGGGAAAGGCAAAAGAAAAAAAGGAGAGACGAGAAGGGTGGAAGGGAATCTAGGAAAAAAGGGGATGAGGAAACAGAGAAGGGAAGGGAGAAAGGGCACGGGAAGAGGGAATCTAAAAAGGAAGGGGAAAGGGCAGAAAAAAGGGGGGAAGAGAAAAGATAAAGAAAAAGGGAAGCAAAAAAGAGAATATTAAAAGGAAAGGGAAAAACTGGGAAGGAGAAGGGTGTAAAAAGACCTAAAAGGGTACAGTGGAAAAAGGGAAGAGGAAGAATGTGTTGAAAAGGGCATGGGAAAGGGAAAAGTCAAAAAAAAAAAATGAAGGGAAAAGGGGGGAAGAAAGGGGAAAAGGGTGGGAAAAGGAAAAGGAAAAAGTTCATTGAGAAAAATGAAGGTGAAAAAAAAAAAAAAAAAAAGAGAAAGAAGAAAAGGAAATGTTTAAGAAAAATAAGAAAAAAGGAAAAGGAAAATATGGAAAAGGAGGAAAAGGAGGAAGAAACAAAGGGTGAAAGTGGGGTAGAGAAAATGGCAGAGGGAAAGAGAAATGGCGTCAAATACTTTAACAATGGAGTACTTTTGGATTATTCATAATACATTTCTCTCATTACCACAAGCAGTATCATTTATGTGTTCTCAACGACCAAAGAACGCTGGTACCATTCCTAGTATTGATTATGGTGATATTTTGTGCTCTGCTCATGGTGAGATTTATTGAAATATTTTTGGAAAAATTCCAAATATACCCTTGAATTTGTTCAAATTTCTAATTTTGCTCTTCAAGTTTCCTTAATTCCAAAAATGCCCTCAATTAACCAAACCCAACCAGCCGAAAGAATAGTCGTTAATGTGACGGATAGGTTCATGACAGTTAAAGGAAAAAGGCGCAAAGGTAGAATTTCGTCGGTGAAGAATTCTGAGAGAGAATTTTGTCTGAAAATCTTGGAAGCTATTGACCGATCCAACCTATTGGCCTTTGCATGATATAAGGTAAGATTTTCTCTTCATTTCATTTCGTTGAAAAACTTTAGGTAGCTCTGAAGAATCGACAAACGCAGCGTGGTGGAAAAAATGTGGACCTTGATTTGAGGTTGAGCGTGGCCATTGAGGATAGCCAATGCCTCGAATTCTTCCATGTGAGCTTGGGCACTTTGATCAAGAGGCTTTCCTTTGGTATTCCCAAAAGTGGGATACGTCATCTTAAGATTTTGAACAGGAGATGGAGGCGGACCTTGCGTGTAGATAGGTGGAGCATAAGCTGGAATATAGCTTTGTGGTACAGCCATGGGCTAGGAACAAGGCGTATAGAGACGTAAAACCCGGGCGAGAGAGGAACGGCCCCGCTGGCTTAAGGATCGGGGAGCCTCATTTAACTTGAGATCGCTGAGATCAGAGATTTGACCGTGATGCTGAAAGGATGGGGAGGACTGATATTCATGGACATGGGGAGGACCGAAAAAGACACGAGGATAGCCCATCCCCGCAGGAGGAGAAGAAGGTTACGAAGGCAAGGGAGTGTGACCCGAAGGGATATGAATGTAAGTGGCGATTGGGGTTGAGAGCAATGCTTGCAAACAGGGGGAGGCCCTGGGCAAGAATGGACACGAGGGGTAGGTGGTGCCGACTGAGCTCTTGAGCGGACACGGCCCCCCTCAATATCAGAGTTAGGATCGTACATGTCGCGAGCAGCTTCTCGATGATGATGGCGCTCCAATCGTGCCGCCATTTGGCAAAGGAGTTCTTCAGGAGTGAAAGCACGAGCAGACATATTGAGAAGAGAGAAAAGAGAATGAGACCCAGCAGCGGCGACAGTGTTTAGGGTCTGGGTTCGGGATCTCCTGCAAGACAGCCCTCTATGAGGACCCTTGGATAAAATAAGGGAATCCTGGCTGAGTGTCACGCCGGATTTTGCAAGCGAACAGAAAGAAAAGATAAGACTGAATCAACACACAACAATGAAGATAAATCTGGCTTCCTTGATATCAATGTGCATACAAAAGCTCTGTCTAATAACAGATACATTGTTGTCTAAAGATCAGAGGGGATATTAATTGCGTCTGTCTACTTAATGTCTATCTAGCAACAAAGGATCCGAAGGAATATCGGTTTTAGTAATAACAGATTCATGGTTCTCCAAACATCAGATGGCATATAAATTTTGTATGTCAGTCAAGAAAAGAGAGATTGTTTCTGCAAATAAAAGAAACAAATGCCTATGATTAAGGTCATTGGTTCAGGCCCAAGTTAAAGTGCTTACCTAAACAATCTAGGTGCAGGAAATTCTTCAAGCAGCCTCCCCATTTTCCTTAAGTCTAACGGATGCCCTGCATCCGACAAAGCCCCTGCCAAGCTGTGTGCGAATGGATCTAATGTAAGGTATGCAATGGAGTAACCAGCTATAGTTTATGGCAGGGGACGATACCTGTAGGTTCCCCCAGTTGTAATAGCCAGTAAAACAATAGCCCACTGAGTCCTTAGCAAACAGAGCAACACTTCCCTTCTGGTTGAACTCAAGGTAATAAGGGTACGCCGCCCAGACTTGAAGTTTATAAAAGGGATGCAAAGTGGCATTGTGGAGCAGAGTAAAGAAGACCATGTTCCGCCAAGCATCCGGGCTACCGCCATAGTCGAAAAGCTTTAGAATCTACGCTTCCTCCAAAGCCTACATCCGCCACCGCCATACCAACAATTTAGCATCTAGAGCGCCTGGAAGCCGATGACGCCGCTTTGAGGGCTGAATTTTTTTTCCCAAGCGGAGTCTCGCCTTAGATATAAACCATCCAATTAATCTAGCCTTAGATCTAAGCCATCCGATCTAGGGCTGGATCCTTCTCTAGGACTTACAGATAAGCTGGTTTTCTGCTGCCGGAACCATCTCCACTGGATCACCGAGCCTAAAATGATGCCTTCCTCTGCAAGCGGAATCCTAAGCAGTCCTAAATTGATTTTCCACATCCACGACCTTCCTTTATTGGCTCCCTAAATTGACTGAAGAGGATCTACCTGGAGGATTCATGACTCGCCAATCCTCATGATCTACACGCTTTAACCTCGCTTAAAGGATTCACCAAGGAAATCCTCCTAGTGGCAGTGTGTCGGGCTTTATAGGCCCGCCGCATGCTTTGATTGCACTTTATGGGCCCCATTGTGTTTTGCGTAACTTCCTTGTATCGAAGAATCTACTGGGTGAACTTCCCGGCCGCTCCTCAGTCAGCCAGAGCTGAGAGAAGGCCACTCACATCGGGACCGCTTAGGTCTCAATTAGATTTTAATAACCAAAGCAAATGCCATCCGCCATTTATGCTACCGCATTTTAGAGAAAATACGGCCGCTAACTGCATCGTGAGCCAGTACTATTTTGGAATTTTGACTAGAAATTTGGTTTACGCTTACTTTAGTAAATTGGATATTTCCCAACTTGACTGAATATCGTGAGCGCGAACCCCCTGCATGGGCCACCTCCTCTACTAACGCCTCTACAAAGCTGATTTATAGAATTTATGAATGAAAATGACATCTTAACGTTTCAGCGGCTATACGAGCATTCTGCTGAAAATGCGTAGTATTTAGTTACACAATTCCTTGTATGCTCATATATTTTAATAAATATGTCAAATAATGGTAATACACCTTCTTCTTGGCTATTTAGACTTCTAATATACGCCCGTACAACGCCAAGTACCTTTTATTGTGGGTCTTTTAATAAATCATCAAAACCACTTCAATCCTTCTAAGTATAAATAAATCTGAAGGTGTACCGCTTAAATTCCATTTTCAAATTTAGTATATTAAAATGCCCATGTTGTCTTGCGGAACCTAATTGATACTTCAAAAGCCTCAGTAAAACAACAAGAATTTATTATTAGTCAAATACCGCGTTAAACACGCCGCCACAAATACACTGCGCATGATCATCTTTTTGTTATTTTTATCCATATTAAGGTCGATCACAAGCCATGGTAATTTCATGGCTGCAAATCCAAATCCTCTATAAGTGATGTTTTAAGACGAGTATTGACATTACTGGGCAAGCCAATCATGGGCTGGGGTGCAATGCTGCTGAAGGAAAGTGTTCACATCAGGCTAAGACTAATTGATATAGAGTCATTTGGAGTGAATTCAGTAATTTCCAGCGCTTTTTCTAAAAACACATCTCGTGATTCTATCTCTCAGTGCTTGGCTGTGAGGGGACCTTGGTTTAAATAAGCAAAACACTTGTTTCTGCTTGGTTGCTCCTGCCGCCTCTCTGCATTTTTGGCGACCTTTGCTTAAGCAGTATGGCCTCATCTCCATAACCCGATCTCTATGGATCCTGGTCTTTTCCCACGCAAGAGAGAGAAGTCGACTCATATTTTAGGGAATATGAAGTTGAATGGTACTCGGCTTTTGTGGCCAATATTTATTAGGTGAACTTTCTTTGCATTCGCCATTCGCCAACAAAACCATTTCGATATAATTAGTAGATAATTGTTTTGAGTTATAGAAGTAGCCACTGCGAGAAGTCGTGATGTCTTTAGCCCACCATTGTACAAAACCATGACGCTCACCTGCCATTTTGTGACGGTTTTATTTACATGTCTCGGTATACTTTCACATCCAAGAATACAAAAATATGATTTGTATCAAATGTGCTGAGGGTGGCCCGAGGCAAGGTAGAGCTTGAGAATATGATTCTATGGATCCTGCTCATATTCTACTCTATTTTTCTTTTTATATATGAAAGTTTAACTGGTCTTATATTTTACTTCGCATTTAACCCAACATCTTGCACTTTGTCACAAATCGCCTAATGAACTCATTTCCGAATCTTGGCGGGGATCTAACATATCCCAATAAAGTAACCTTGAAACTAGATATACTTTCACCAGGAATTAACCAGTTATGGTTGTGTTATAGATTTTATACTCAGTGCTATATGGTATTTTAGTTATTGATTGCGTGATGTATTTAGTCAGAACCTAACATTCCATATTATTAAATGAATAAGAAAATCACGCACCTCCTATGGCCTTGCTTAAATCCCGCCATTAAAGTATGCAACTTCACTGCTCTTTGCAAGTTATTTTTCTTATGTGGCCCAAATTTTTTTCTCTAATATGTTGCAAGACTAGTGAAGATGGGTACTGTATGCAACATCATTGAAACTGTTCAATTTTATGGTTTCTGTTGAATTGATCTTTAGCTTAAAAGCGATTTTCATTCATAGCTGGGTGACTCGCGACTTTTTTTGGGATAGCTTTTGTTATATCTATATTTTGAGTTCATATCGCTCTGGTCGTATTTCCTGATTTTTATGCACCTTCCTCGCCAGTGTGGCCTCTCATCTCTTCATGCAACCTGTTTCTTTTGGTGGATCCTTGGCCCTTCCAGCCCTTATAGGCTCCATCTATATTTCTTTAGTCATGTGTTTTGACTTGGTACTTTTTATTTATATTTTCATATCGTTACCACTAACAAATAAAACCACGACCAGACAATTACTCGAAATACAGCCAGTCACTCAGAGAAGGAACGAGTCTTATTGCACTAGCTTCCTAAGGTCACTTACTTAATCTTTACTTTTGTGACTTGGTTTTATTTATATTTCGTTCTTTAGATAACCGCCACATCCGAGCTCCATTATCTCCACCGTACGCTGCACTCACTGCGTAGTTTGGTACCAACCTACCACAATGAGGGTTTAGATTCCAATTTCAAGAAAGTAATTGGGTGCCACTGAGACAAATCGGATCGCATGCATCAAAATTTCTCTCGAAGTCAAGAGGAGAGAGAGAGACGGCCCAATGTAGACTCCTCTCGATCTAATCCAAAAGCTAGTAGCCTATTTATGCTTCTTGTTTATCAAAATTTTCCAACTCTATTTTGTATATATGGTTCAGTCCTATTTATAATGAGAATTTGATATTTAAAACATGTTTATGAATACTCTTGCAAGATCACACCAAAAGGCTCCCTGGAAAAATATTACTTTTACCCCAACTTCATTCTTTTCCAAGTATTAGCTTCATTATGACAAAATACCTCTGCTTACAACTTATGTGAAACAAAAGCAATGACCTTGTAACATATCAACTCAGAACAGCAGCATTTGGGATAGCATAAAGAGGAAGCATATGCTCTTTGTAATTCTCAACCAGTACTGCGTACATCTAACATTATTCCAGGTTATTGTTGCTAAAATATATCCTAAGTAAAAAGCAAATATTGTGGAAGGAAGAAAATGAAAGAGAGCGATACTTATAACTAAATAAGATAACAGGTTCATTCTTCTCTGAAAATCTCAAAGATTACCTTCAAATTGTAATTTAACCAACTTATAGACCGCTTATACAATGTAACCGCCAAAGTACTGCACTGCTGAATTGGCCGTTGTGAAAGTTATTATTCTTACCTTAGGAGCTGAATCACTGATGTAACCGCTCATTGTCATCTTCGCCGCTTGCAAGCGGGCTTCCATGGGGTTTTAATTTGGTCTATTCCATTTCATAGACCAGATGAAGCTTCTCTTGTCACTTTAGTCTCCTAATGTCTGCCGCTTGATTTTACCTCCCCGACACCGCTTGGCTCGTGATTCTATTGTTGTATTGTAGGGAAATGGCCATATTGTATAAGTTGGAATTTATATGGACGAAACTCATTCAGCCAGACTTTTTCGCTAAATCTAATACGATAGAAACCAAGCCCAAAGATTACTTGATTCTAAGAGGCTTCTAAAAAGCGCATCGCATACCCTTCCTCCATTTCCTTTTGGTTTTTGTCATATTCCACATTTTTCCCCATTTCCCCATTACCACTTTCTTTTTTTCCTTTCCCATTTTTTTCTATTTTTTCCTACACATCTTCTTCTTCCTTTTAACCCTCCACTTTCCTTCCTTTTCTTTTCTCATTTGATTTTTTTTCTCTTTTCCTTTTTATCCTTTTTCCCGCTTTTGCTTTATTTTTTTCCCTTTTTTCCTTCTTTCCTCTGAATTTTCCTTCTCTTTTACTTTTCCTCTATCCCCTTTTTTTTTGCCTTTTTTTTCCCACCTTTCTATGTGCCTTCTTTCCCATCCTTTCCTCTTATCCTCAAATTTTTCTCGCTTCTTTCCATTTCCTCCCTTTCTTTTGTGCCTATTTTCCTTACCTTTCCCCTTTCCCGCCTCTACTTTCCTCATCTTTTTCTCTGCACCTCTTTCTGCTTTCCCCATGCCCTTTTTTCCTTCTCCTCCAAGGTTCTATGGGTAAAACTCTTTGTTTATGGGTATATTCCGTGTGCATATGCCGCCCAGCATATGCTAGTGGCTAAGTAAACGCCATGACGCCTGTAAATGTCGTGTCATCCAACTCATCTTAAAAGTATGAATGTAATCTGCTTAGTCTCAGGAAATTGCCATCGGTATTAAAGTAAGGGCTGAGCGATTTATCGGATTATATTCTTTCCGGGCTCTTGCCAACCTTGATCTTGTTCAACAAAGGTTCTTTGATAGACAATAGAAGCTGTATTTGCCTGGCCGGATGGTAATATAATCGTACTTTACCATTGTTAGTAATTTTTAATTGGGTCAGAATGATTTTTCGTTTCTGAAAATGGAGAGACCAAAATCCTCACCATTACCTGATAAACACTAATGGGTAAATCTTACCATGTATGTTTGATACAGACATACTACAAATGCATCTCCTGATTGGTAGGGAATACGCTGTATTTGTGGCCGCTACAGCAATGTAGCAGGGTTTATTTGGGTATTTTTTTCTTGTTTGTATTTGCGGTGTGCGAGGCTCGTTTTTCTTTTTATTTTTTCCTCAATGTACCAGTGCCGAGAGAAATATTATCCATTTAGCAGATCAGTTGAATATGAAATGAATTACTTTGTTGTCATTGTCAGATAAGCTATCGCAAATGGTCTATCTCGGATGGCATCTTTGCTGATTCAGTGTCCAGGCTATTATCTTGCTACAATGTTGATTTGATTCATTGCAAAAACCCCATGGAGTTGACCTTCAAGAGTTCGCTGAAGACAGAGGAAGCCGCTACAACTGCTTTCCGCAGACGGTGTACCTTTTACCTGCTCAAATTCCTGCCCCGAGCATAATAAAGAAGTAAATTTTAAGCGTTAGAGACCGGTGGCAAGTGCGTTCGATGAAGAAGCGGCATCTAAACAAAGAGGTCTCTTCAGATTGATTAGGCTCACTACGCCGCATCTCTTTAAGCACCGGATCATATACCTAGTTCAACGGTCCAAAATATGTAACTGGAGATCAGATAGGAGATGCACTTCCCATTTTATTAATTCTTGATCTGCGCCGTTACGCAAACATTAAAAGCTTGTAGCTTGGAAACATTTCACCACGATGCGTATTTTGGTGCAAATGCCAAAACTCATTGTTTCAACTTACACCGCCTCATTTGGGCAATACAAGTGACGTAAACGAAAAGGTATGTGTAAAATATCTCTGGTAGCCGAAACAAATGAATAAATAGATGCTTTCTCATTGATTTTTCTAACTTAAATCTAGTTTCATCATATAAAGCCGGTGCTGAGAGTACGGTCTCAATGATTGCTTGATGTACCTGTGTCGTGTTTCTTTAATTTTCCAAAGATGCATCAAGCTCGCTTGCAAACCGATAGCATTACTTACAAAGATTTTGGTATAATGCTTATATGTCATCTAGAAATTACGTGGACGAGAAAAGATTATAGCGATATGAGGAAGATGGTACGTTTTAAGTGAGGCACTTCCGGCTTTTGCGACGCTGACCGGCTGTTAAAGAGGTCCTAAAGAGGAATGCCACAGCTGGCCGTCTCCGCGTCTGCGGAAACTGGCTTAATCCTTCTGGGCTTAAGTGCTCGGCTGGCGCAGGCCATGGCGTATGAGTATCAAATTATGGAATGTAGTATACGGGAATATATTTGATAAGCAACTGTGAATTTGTTTCGAGTAAACTTGACCTTCGCAACCAAACTATGCAAATGCGACTGCGCTTACCGTGGCACAATTCGTGGCGATGCAGTTAGGATGATTCGTTTTGATGCTGATGTCATGCCGCAGGTGAACCCAATTTCGCAATGATGCAACGTCACAGCTGGATTCCTGTGCCTGTAACCTGGCCTGACATTACACATAAATGCTGTTATTTTGAAACTCGATAACCGAAAATCAGACTTGAAAACCGTGACTTATCGGAAAAAGCCAGCTCCACGGCTACCCAAGATTATTAAAGAAGAAAATATTGAAGCTTTGATGTTAATGCCTATTAATGCTTGACAGGCCAGAGCATCTGAAAATTTAATTTCAATGCAAACCTAAACATCTTCAAGACCATTTGATCGCGACGGTGATGGATTTGTGTAACTAACTTTTTCATATATTCTTGTCCGGCCAATAAGCAGATGAAGCCTCGCGATTCTAACAGGCAATGAGCAGTATCATGGTTTTAGAGGCATATAGCAAACCATGTGCCGCCAGCGCCATTTGGGTACGTGCCAAAAGCGCCACCTATTTTGCAATATTTGATAAACGCTTCAATTATAGGGAATCTGATTTCAAGCAAAATCATTGTTATTGTTCTAAATATGCAAATTCTCGGCTGCTTATTATTTAGCTGCCTTCGCCTTCAATATCAAAGATATGAATTTCCTCAATGAACATCCACTAGAGTACGTACCACCATGCTAAATTCGTGGCTGCGTAACGCCCTATAGCACTCTTACGACCTTGAGTCCGTAGATTACATTCATCTTCCACATTTGTTACCAACCCATCCAAAGCGATGCACGCTCATATTACCTAACCTTCTAACCGATGTAAGAGGGGATGAGATAATGCCAGCGCTTTGTCATGAAAATACCGCGCGATGAGCTTATAGGTTAACGATGACACTCAAAGCCGCAGGAGCCACAACCCGTAATGGTTCATAAATTGATGCAATCTTCAAAATTTTGACGCATTTTCACCAAACGCGCTGAATGCAAATTGGGTTTGCGTCACGATTGAATATACGTTCATGTACATCCACAATCTACTAGTAAGCATCTTCAAAATCAGCCGCTATTTGGTTTTAAATCTTGGACAGACGGTGCCTTTCAATCATGGCTGGGATGCTGTTATGATGCAAAGGCAATTCCAGGATTCGTTTGACTGCGCAACTTCGTGCATTCTTTGCCTGCCCACCAACGTGCGCGTTCCTTTCGTGCTTGCCGTTTTCTGTTGGGACTTCAGATATTGCTGTAAATAGGAGCTACCGCCAATTTGTTAGGTGCAGCTTAAAAGTATGTAGCTAAGATTCATTCCCGCTCTCCACTACGCGGCGGAACATTATATCTGCATATGTATTTAAAATTTTTCCTGCGACATGCTATTTACGGTTTTACCACGGAACTCTCCAACAAAACCCTACATCTCCAGATCCAATTATTATCGCCACCACGATCGCCGCCCACAATTTCGGATCATGGCAACAAACGTATCTCTTTGTGATGGTTTCTTTCTGGTGATTAACCTAGGGATGGGTGGGGCCAGTGCCCTCTGTATATGAGGCATGTCTTGAGGCTATCGCCAGCGAGATTGGTACTGTGTATCGATGTGATTGCCGTACTACTTATCTACTCAATACGGTAGTGCCTGCACCCGCTGCTGTTGTTATGGAGTAATCATTAGTTTTGTTGAATGCCCGCGGCTTTTCCATTTCGCGGCGGCCGCCCCGCTCGGAGATGCCGGCTGGCCTGCGTACTGGAGAACTCTCATGATACTAAGGGGCTAAATGTGCATTGAGAAAGCCAAGCAGCGCCTTTGAATTCATTTACTAATCAAGATGGAAGCTTTGTTTCTTTTGACTCGTGCCCTCTCATACTGTTTGGCTATGTTTTGCGTAGCGGTACGCTGTGAGAACGTAAGTAAATCTAATTTAATAGCTTGAAAATGCGCTGCTTATTTTGCCTTTCATATAGATGTGTTTAATCCAAAACTTCCAGATGCAAGAACGTGTTGCCTTTGAAAACGTGATACTACAAAAACCAAGTGCTATGCCTGCTGGCCCTCGGCACCAGTCTCTGTGCTGCTATTTGAATCGTGATTATATTTTTACAAAAAACCACAAACTAGAAAGAGGCTTTTTTGTTTTATTCTTTGGCAG
This sequence comes from Isoetes taiwanensis, assembly GCA_021234155.1. Lineage (NCBI taxonomy): Eukaryota > Viridiplantae > Streptophyta > Lycopodiopsida > Isoetales > Isoetaceae > Isoetes > Isoetes taiwanensis. Next base: position 1,142,041 of record JAJEKV010000130.1, read on the forward strand.
CAATCTTCCTGCCTCAGCTTGGACAGACACTTGCCAAATTTGAGGAGTTTTACATTACGTTATGCACTTATCAATGTTGGGCCATTCATTGGTTCTACCTATGAGGAGCTTATATTTAGCACCTACTATCGACCGAGGTATCATCCATCCATGAGTCACAAGCCTCTAGAGATATTGCGCAAAAAGAAAACTAAACGGCGAAATCCAAAGAAACTTTGTCTCGCCACCGCCCGCAAAGCGATGCTCTACTCGCTTTCTTTAAAAGATCATGAGCGTTTTCCTTTCACGCCCGCTTCTTCAACAGAAACTACCAACTGTGATGTTATAATCAGGCATCTATATTGATAAATACTATAAGCTACTGCGTGCGAGTGCGCCGTGCCAGTCGATTAAGAGCGGTTTGATTATAACCGATACAAAACGGACCTTATCGGGATATGCTTACGCCACACGCTTTTGAAAAACGGTACGGCTCAACACGCCCATACCCAGATTTATCGTTAGAAGGCAGTATCTGCGAGTTAGCTTCCACACTAGGGAACTCAGGCCGCATGCAAGATGTTTCAGCTCGCAGATGAAATGGTACCGATTGCTGACTTTTAATTTTTCCCAACAAAGATGATATAATGACAGTTACAACATCCCACGGCCTACCTACATGGAATTGTGTTCAGTGTCATCCGTGCATGATCAAAGGCCAAAAACTATGTACTATAGCACGGAGGCATATTCGCTAATGATGGCATTCTGTCGCACCGCCTAACAATCAAGGCGTTTCATCATTTGTGAAATTTTCAAGTTGGAAAGTCATGGTAGGAACCCGCATGATGCTAAGAGGAAAGAAAATGCCTCAGAAAGTATTAGTTACACTGACAAACTCTTTTAGTAAGATAGTCACCTTGAGGGTAAGGTGAACCTAGAGGGCAAAAGTCCGAGGCAACTGGTTGTAAGATTGCAAAGGAGCCATATCAAAGAAATGTTTAGAAAGACTCCGGCAAGCAGGTGGAATTCCCTCAAACGCCTGCTGTGGACCTCGCTTATGCATTCTCGTGAATCAAAGATGCAGCATTCTCAGCAGTTCCTATAATTAGCTAGCAAGTAAGCCCTTGAGTATGTTCTGCAACAAGATAAGACACTATTGTTTCAGGAAATCTTTTTTAGAAAATTCACGTTTTACAAACTATCTCGGTACCTTTTGATGCAAAGGCATGCCGTAGCTACGGTACTTAATGTGTTTTCACCAATCATAGCAATACGTGTATTATGCCATGACTTACAACTTTATGCCTGTGTGAATGCTCCTGAGCTACTTACCTGTGGTCAAGACTTCTACACATTGAAATGTCAACTGGACAAAGATTCTTCCCTTTTACTCTATGCTCTAAGATTTTCTCACTACACATTTCTCCCATTTCAAAAGGTTACTTGACATTGAGTAGCCATCCTAATTTGGACACAGAAGGAGATTAACTTCCCAGCTCGATATATACATCTCCCATCAATTTTAAGTAGCCTTTGCCAACTTCTCACTTTTCTTTCTGCACATCGTGGGATGGCTGGCACCGCATGAGCTCTCAACTAGCTTATGAAGAGCTTCCTATTGGCCAAGGACAAGCCACCAGAGAAGTGGCCCAATTGTAAGGACGATATTTCTAACTTGAGATTTCTATGGTTATGTATAGGTATTGTACAAAACAATCGAGAAGTATTCAAATAAATAAATCAAGATAGTAAGCATTTAGATTTGCGAGTGTGGAGCATTGGCCTGCTATGTGCGCTGCATGACAAAATACGCAGAAACGGACAGATCGCTTTTAGTGAAAGGAGGGCCATAAACATAATGTGAATGCAATCCATAAAGAGGAGTTGAGCGCGTACAAAAACGTTCTCTCAAACCAGCTAACCCAGAATAATTAATGTGGTTTAGTACAAGTATGATTTGAATTCAAGTGCAGTTAGTTTAACTCTTCTTCAAACAAACTACCAGGCGAAGATGTGCTCCAAAGTGTGGTGCGTCTTTAAAACAAGACGATAGGATATAGCTTGCATTTCTTTCCGCTGGTTTCCAGGGTGCGCATTTTAGAAAAGCCTTGTAGCTAAGTGTTTATTAGTTATATCATAGAATATACAGCAAATCAATACTCCCAGGCACAACGATTACCTACCTCGTACATATGATTGTCTAAATCCCATATATTCAAGATCACTTCAAAATTGAGATATACCACCGCTAAAAATGTCGAACATTAATAATGGATTCAACCTTTGTAGTTTTTAGAACCAAACAAATGCCCCACACCAGTGTTCATTTTTATGTCCTTTATCCCCTAATTTAGTACTAAATCAATAGCGTGGTTGGGAAAATCCTGGGAGGCAAATTATTTCAAAATTTAGAAACAAAGGCCGAAAGTAAAATCAATTCTTTGAATCTTGGAGAACTGCCAAGTAAGTGCGTATGCTCCTGAGCCCCGACAGCCGAAAATCACCAAAAACAGTAAATCTAAATTAATGGTCTTGTTTCGCCTTTCGGAAATATGTTCCAAAGTTTGAATGGAACCAATGATTGTGTTTTTTCCATTGTGTCATTCAATTTTGCGGGGAGTTGTTTACGATGGAATAAGCTCCGCCTATGAATTATGAATTGGGTATGAAAACAGCATTCCACCGCCGCTGCCTATCTCATTATTTTAAGGTTCTTTATGGGATAAGGAAAACCTCATCCAGCGGGTTTGTGGTATATTCCAAGTATATGTCGCGATATGCCCTAAAACATGACTCTAGCGTGACGAAGCCATTTCATTTCGGTCACTAGAGGGCAACCTTCCGCGTATGAGCGCACTCCTGAGCTTTTTTCTTTTTCATGGCTTTTCTTTATTCTTTTTCTACCTTTTATGGGTTCCATTTTTCCTCTCTTTTTCCTAATTCTCTTTCTTTTTCCACTTTTCTCCGCCTTTCCCTCACTCTCTTCCCTTTTCCTATGTCCTTTCTCCCCTTCCTCCTCTTTCACCCTTTGCTCACCTCTTTCTCCTTTTTCTTTTCTTCGTCAAGCTCTCTCTTTAGTGATGGACTTTTTCCTTTCCGCTTTCCATTCCTCGAATTTTTTCCTCTTTTCTATTACCTGCAAATTTTTATCTTTCCTTCACTTCATTTTTTCCTTCCTTCCTTCCTGGCTTCCTAATATTTTTTTCTTTTTTTCTTTTTTTTTTTATGTGTCTATTTATTTTCCACCCTTTCCCCTTCCCCTTCTTTCCATGTCTCGCCTTTTTTTCTCTTTTTCACTTTTCCTTCTCTCTGTTTTTCCTTCCCTTTCTATTTCCTTCCTTTTGTCTAATGCCTTTTTTCTTTAGGTTCTATTTCTCCCTTTTGGTTCTCCATTTTTCGCTTTCACATTCCCCTTTTCACGCATGCCTCCTTTTTCTCTTCCTTCTTTTTGTTCTTCCTTTCCATTTTTTTTCTCTATTTCCTCTTCCTAACTTTTTCACTTTTTTCCTTTTTCTGCGCCCTTCCTCTCTCTATTTCCCTCTTTTTCTCTTTTTCCTATGCTATTTTCCTTCCCTTTTTCGCCTTTTTCCTCTCTTTTTTTTCTCTTTTTTCCACAGTTCTTTCCCTTCCTCATGCTCTTTTTTCTCCTTCTTTCCTTTCTTTTTGACCTTTCTTTCTCCCACTTCTCTCCCCTTTTCTTTCATGCCATTTCCTCCCCTCACTTCCCCTCGTATTCTTTCTCGGTGCTCTCCTTTCTCCCTCCTTTGAATTTTTCTTTTTCTCTTTTTCCTTCTTTTCCTACATTTGTCTCTTTCTGATCCTTTTCTCCTTTTCCTCTCTTTTCCCCTGGGCTTCTTTTGCCCTTTTTATACTGCCTCTTCCTTTTTCCTTTTCCTCTCTTTTTTCTTTTTACTCCTTTTCTCAGAGATCAAAATATGACCAATCACGCAGTGAGTAAAGCAAAGAAAATCTCGCCTTGATGCATCTTAGATGATTCTCATGATCCAAATTAGGCCTAGCTGCATTCATAGACTTATGGCATAACATTATAATATAAAGATGGAGTTCCAAATTCTGTTTCTTCACCTATGAACTATCAAAATGCTTGATGAGGCGTAAAACAAGACAAGCGAAAGTAAATAATTCAGGTATCCATCCAAATTTTAGTATCATTAAGTGCCTAATAGTACTCCGCCAAACCTGATTTCCGCCATCCGCCACGTCCTAATGCGCCCATCTTTAGTGCCTCGCGACCCGACGCAGTTCCGTGAATAATGTTGTCTACTCGCTCTTTAAACAGTAGTCATCCGCCGCCCGCGTATTTATAAGTAGATCTCTCGATTTAGACAATAACATCATACGTCAAATCTATACCTCCTTCCTACTCTGCCTCAGTTCGCATGAAGCCTAATCAATCGCAATGCTGCCATCATCCAACATCATAATCCCAAGCGCAATATCGGCGAAATAATAAAACTTTGAGTGAAAAACCTTTTTCTTGGTTTATAGCTATAATCCCGTATTTTCATGTGATAATGATTTGTAAGAGATTACGTTAATAAATACCAAATAATACGCGATTCTTTATGCAATCAAAGCTCTTTGCCAAAAATCTCTATCGGTTATTTATTACTTTATACTTACGCCGTAAAATTTCTAACCTCTGCACGGCTTCGTGGTATCTAAAGGTCAAAAGAGGTTACAATACCTATATATATCCGTAATTTCTTTTTTGATGGTGTTTCATTTGCTAATTTTGTATAAAGTTATGCACCTTCTCTTTCTAACTGGGAATAGCGAATGTATAAGTGAAAGATCCCAAGATTGCATAAGAATGGGCCATGGTGCTATGTTTATGAATGAAATGGCTAAATAATTCCAAATCTTCATCTCGAATATCGGTGCTCTCTATAAATGATGATATATCATAACCCAAAGATGAGAATTCTCAAAAGACCTTCCAATGAAAGAGTCAATCAAAATGCACATATCCTAACACGAGAAATATAGATAGTACTCTCTCGGCGGCTAATTCTTCTAGGAAATGGCGCGGCGTAGACAAAGAATGATTGCGCTGAACCTTACATCGTCGCGATTATAAAACCTCTGGTATCTGTGAATAAATGATATCTGCAAGTTAACTATATCTACACAATTCTATGGAGCAAACAATCTCGCAGAAGAGATGAGCATGGTAGACCATACACCAAAACAACAACTATGCGTATTGTATGGTATGTCACTATTTCAGCAGCGATTGATTTGCACCAGAGCGAAGAGTTTCCGCTGTTTGTTTAGTACACAACTGGCTGTTAGCGAGCCTAGTGATGGGGGAAATGATCGCCGTACTGGATGCTGATGAGACTTCAAAGGCTGGGAGGTTATGATGGGCAGCGTATCACGCATAAGATAAGTAATTGTAGTGAATGACAGTCAAAAAGTCAAGGTGAGAGGCAGAGAGAAAGAAGAGTGGAAATGTTTGGGTGACTTAATGCCAGCTTGCTGCTACTGTCACCGGAGGAAGGTGGCATTTGCAAGTATAATCTAGTGTTAGTTTATAAATTCATAGGTTAGAAATTGCTGCGATTCTATTTTATCCAAAATTTCTAAATAAAGGTATACATGGATTTGGGGTAGCAATAGCTTCGAATAATTCATTAATTCAATGCCTAAACGATGAAGGAGAAGCTGCCAAAAGTTGGTAGACATGCACGTCAGAGTTCCTGATGCATCGCTTTTCACTATCATGCCCCTCGAGTCAGCTATCTTCTCATTGTCTAGCATCATCACGCACGCAGCTGTTTTCCCTGGTAAATCTTCTATGCTGTAGTTTTACCCCGTAGAATGACAACAGCTCTATTTACGGTCCTATGACTTGGTCTGTGACGCTAAAAAATCTATTCTATTCTATCTCATTTGTTAAACCATGTGGATCGGCGGCAGAGCATGATGAGAGGCTCGTGATGTACATCGGGCCAGGATGCATAATTATTTAACTATAGGTTTGTTAATCACTAGGTTCTGTTGAGGCAGCCACCATTTCACCCTTGATTTCCTGAGCGCATCAATACCGGATAAGGAATTCATAAATCCAAATGATGACGTTCACCCAATAAATCGGACATTGACTGTTTAAATAGGCCGCGGCCGGATAAAACTTTACTTATCCCATGAGGAGGATTCAATTTACGCTTCCGGAACAAGTAATACTAAATAACTTAGTCTTTAAACCATCTGATTTCGTGACCTCTTTCCTTTAAAGGACCCACAAAGTTTTGTGAAGTATCGAGATATATAGCTGGTCACAATTATTAATCTCTAAATCTATGTATATCGCTGGCTCACTGCGGACCTTGCCCTAACTGGGCAGCACATCCGTAGTGTTTCTCTGTTTATTTCGACTCGTTTTGGGAGCGGTCCTAAATAGGAACGCCACCTACTGTACTTATTGCTAGTTGATGCCGCCAGCCGCATTGTGATGACAAGAAAAGAGAACCGGCATTCTGGGATGCATGCCTTCATTTTCATCAACCATCAATTTTGAGTTCCTTTCTATTCTATCGACCACCCAGTAAGTTACTAATCTGATCCTAATGGGGCTGAGCGCATCCGTGTAATGCCTCTTTTATGTAGATTCACCGAGGTTTATTATTTCAACTTCGCATCAACCGCGTTTTTCAATCAGCGTCTATAATCGATTTCCTTTCGCCAGATTTTGCCTGAGAAACCTCTTCATGTTTCCTCTTTCATTGATCAAAATTCACCTCTATAGATAGATCCAATCCCGCATACACAAAGTCTCCAAGCTATCGCCTATTTTGTTTTTCTTCAGCATGCCCTTCTAAAAGTATAAGTTCTTAGCTTTGATGCGCTAAAACTGATGTGAGCTAAGAGGCCACAGGAACCTTCGTGAAAGTGAGAGGTTTTAGGTTTCTTCCCCACTATAGAGGTCATATCTCTTTACCTAACCCATACTTACAAACAAAGTCCAAAATTCTCCGATACACCGCTTGCAACCAAGGAATAGGTATAGGAGGTGCCCTTCTACCTCCAATTCCTTCCAACGCCTCTATTGCAGGTTAACACGTACTTTACCCTGATAGTTTCAATTTGCCCTCTTTAATTAGGCTCCACTCTGCCTTGACAACGCACCCAAGAACTCTGTAAAGTTATTTCAAAATGCATACCACCATAAGTACATTCTAGTCCAAATTAATGCCACCAGAGGACATGGTCCATTAGAGTGGCTTTTTGTGGTCTACTGAATGGTCGGGGTCTATTATGGCCAAAATTCATCATTAACTTAAAAATCTTATAGTAACTCTTCCCATCGGTCACCGTAAAACGACTCTGTGGGCGTAGCATCAACCGTAGCCAAACTTTAAAATTTGGCACGTTATTCTAAAATAGATTGTGTTGAAATTATTGTATTTCTTGAGTTTAGATTACTAAAATGCCCTTATGGAGTTTCAACATATGCACTGGTAATACACAAACCTCAGGCATTTAGTTTTCCTGTGCCACAGACCCATCCAATAAAAGTTTTAAAGTTTAATTTGTGGTCAAGTGCTACCCCAGATATTTCCTCGGCTTAGCCGCGGGACGGTCCGTGAGACTTCGCCGCACTTTTTGAGTTCTTAGTGTTTTAATCGTGCCGGGGTCCTTTCTGATAATATTTTATTTTTTTCTATTCTTTCTTACGATTTGTGTAGATCCTATGTCCAAAGCACCGGCCTGAGGAATTTTTTCTATTCCCAGCCATGTGCTGACCCAGAGGTGACTTCCATTGCGTGTATGAAGCATGACGCTGGCGATTTCTCATGATCCTGTTTACCTCCCTTTGATAAAGATCGTACCGTCTACCATATCCAAACTGTACCAGCAGCTTCGTCGTAGACGTTTTCCTACCTGTGTAAATATATTAGTCGCCTAGGTCATATATCCGCTAGTTGAAATCCCCCCATCCAAACTCTTTTTATTTATAAGCCTCCAATGATCCGCTCTAATACATCTAAGTATCCCCAGAAAGTGAAGAGGCAATGCATAGTGTCTTGCCGCCTCTTTCTCCTATGGGCTCCTAACGGAAGGCAATAATGTTAGAATACCAACAACAAATACATCTAACTACTACATGGCAGTACACCTGTATATCCATAGATACAGTCATGATGCCAAATTATGCTATAAAACACATGGGAGTCTATAATGCTCAAACTTTATATGTAGTGACTGAGTGGTTGGGCCATAAGATAGAGTAGACTGTGAGATTAAATAAATTAAGGGCTAAGCAGGTATTAAATGGCTAGGTTGACTTACCTCCATCCGCCTTCTCGGTATACTCTTTGCAAAGTGACGGGCTGGAATCTGCTCCCGCGGATCTATAGTCCGCTTTCGCAGGACGTAATCCTATGGCGCATCACCTTATTGGGACTACTAAAGCCAAAATTCCTCGCCTGATGAGCGAAGGCCAGTTCCCCTTCCCGAAACGCAGTAGCCCTACGTGGGCTGCTTAAAGACCGCGCGCCATACATGATCCATATGATATGTCGGCGGCCCTGCACGGGAGCCCAACATTTATTGATAACATTGCATTACATGACTGCTAAGTGTCATCCAGTATGTTCCAAGCCTTGGCGCATATCAAAGAGAGTTTCAAAATAAACCTTGATCTTTATCTGCAGTGCCGCGCCGTTACCTACAAACAGAAGGACAACCCTGAGACGTGAGCACCTCCGCCACCACAACCCAGGAAAATCGCTTTATCCACTTTTTCGGGAAAGCCCGAAGTCTTCCAGATTATATCACTGATGACCTTATTTGGCGTTATGCCCAGAAAGCATAGAGTCTAAGTTGATCCACAACGGATCCGCCTTGCTGATGATGTTCTATTCTTATTCTTCCGGCGTATCAATCTCATGTCTCAACTGTCTTGCCAATAGCATTCATATCGATTTTGATAGAAGGATAAATCTAAGATTCGCAACCTGCATCTCACCATACTGATCAAATGTCCGGGCATTGTGAGAATGTGGAACTCCAAAGTAGCGCCAGAGAAAGGACAGAGTATATGTGCAAACAATGGTAAACTTATGATTGTGCTTATTAAAATAGCTTCCATAAATGGCATCCAGCCACACATCAAATAATGAATAAGACTTATTTACTTACTAATAAAGTTACCGCTAGCCAAAAGTTGTTAGGATTTTCACCCAAACGCAAGGATATGTGTATTGAAGCCGCCACAAAGATACCTTGCAGAGAATAGGCAAGATGAAAAATAGGCTCTCCGTCTCTTCATGGTCCGAGCAGGATTCTAACTCCTGAGATTTCTAGGCTGAATCTCCACGCAGGAACCGCATACAACCTTGTCTTCTAAATACATTTAACATCAAGAACATTACTGCATCTAACACATGCAATCTACGTCTCGTAAAACATCACGCAAATTTTAAGGCAATGAACAACATCGTAGCCATTTCAAAAGACGGACTACAAAGAGATAGTTATTGGGTTGATTTATAAATAAACAAAACATGTATCAGTAGAAAGAACAAGATAATAAACGAATAATCCATAATATCTTGGCCATGTCCCCAAAGTAATATCACATATCAAAGTAAATATTATGAGCTTCTAAAAGTTCTAAGCAATGCTTACTTTATCCAACATCAGCTTTAAGCTTGGCAATAATCTCAAATCCCATCTAGTTTTACTTCTTTTCCTACTACTCTTTAAGTAAAATCAAGTGATCTATAATTCCTTCAAAATATATGATGTAGAATATATCTCAATCACTTAAGCGAATTTTACGTACGATTATTTGATGATAAGAACTTAGAAGATGAATATCCTTGCAGCTTGTGGGCCCATCGAAACCTCAAGCACGTATATGTATATAAAATGCCGCCACAGCTTGGCAGATTCTTCTAATTCAAAAAATAAAAACATTGAGGTTCATCCAAACTATCTTGAGGGCTAGTGTAAAACAATTTGGCTTCCAAATTCTACCTCGCATTGTACATCCGGCACGATCTTATTTGTTTAAATTCGTCCAGTTGGTCTTCCTCGGCTTTTACCCATACTAATTCCATCTCTCTGGAGCATGTACCCAGACTTAATGAATCCAAATTCGCCCTACCGCGAAGCACTACCGCAGACGTGTCCCATTTGAACGCTCGGCATTAAGCAATTAATTTAAAAACAGACCAAAATGCCACTACTTAAAAACAGAGGATCAAAAGCTCCTTTACATCCTCGCTTTAAAAAGATCATGAAAGCAATGCAAAAGAGGAAAACATCTGGTGAGATTTCCTACGGTTGGTATCATGGATCTTGCGAGCATGCTACAAAATATTAAATATTGTACAGAGCAGCCACTCTAGAAGTTTTGGATATTAGGTAATTATCTCCCATTGTCTAAGACTGCCCAATTACCGCAGATCTTTACGATATTTACGCATCGGGCAGACTTCCATTCTGTGCTGCACGAACGAAGCGCTTTTGCAGAATGTATTATACAGTTAGTTTTTGATATCGTGGCCCTCTCCGCTGCTGAGATTGAGTGGCTAGCCGGTGCCTCCCACGAGGTCGTGATAAATACTCCAAGGTCCCGCTGGTTCGCTTCCAAATTCAGGGTTGCTACCGTAAAACTACCAGCCAGAGGTTGTTTGTTTGTAAAGAATTTTCAGATGTATGCAGTTAAGAAAAATTGATCACGTACAACGAATGAGAGAATGTGTCCTCAATAGACAATACCTCATGGCTATAGCTATGCTATTGGTGTTCGAAAGAAACCGAGGAGGTAGCCGCTTCAATAAAAATCTCTACTCAAACAGCATACGCAAAGATGATCAAACTGGATATCAGAGACACCCAGTTTTCCTCCATTCGACCCTTTGTTCAAATCTAAGAGCATTGTGAAAGGATCTCGGTACCCAAACGCCATTATTACAAATTAGATTTTATCAAACGAAGCTAGCCGTATCCATAAGATTGTTGTTGTAAATAACGCCTCCACTTCTCCATTCGCGAAGATCTGCACCGGTGAAAGTGTGATGATAGTGCCGAGCAGTTATGTACCCGTGATTTTTCCTGGTTAAAAATCTTTTAATTCCAAATGACGCAAAAACTGAGCGACATAGATAGAATATCCACTTGCCAGTAAGAAAGGCAGTTATCTTTCTATAACCGCCGTAATTCTTTGCTGGCGCGCAGAAACCGTCGCAGAAATCGGCAAACCACTACAACAAAAGAAGATCAAAAGCACAAGAAAATATTAGAAAAAAAATGGACTAAAACGCACGACCTCCAAAACACAATCCATTATCTAAAATAGTCCCCGCGAGGAAGAGGTACCGATGCCCGCGGGCGCTCCGTAATAAAGTCCAAAGCCTACCATTTTGGGTAAGAAGAGGAAAGGTCTCATTGAAAGTGGCTTAGTAGAGTTTCGGCATGAAATGTACATTAGCATTTATTATGTTCCTCATTATAATGAGGTTGCGATTCTAATGCAAATGAAGATAATTCATAATATAAATGTTACAGGCTGTAAGCGCAGTTTCAGTGAATGAAACCTTAATTTGAATGGGTCGGCATCATCTGATTCATCCGTAGCGTTTGATTGACAGTAGACGCACTACCAACAATCGCGATTGGTCACGCTCTCATCTCTGCTGGAAAGCGCAAATGAAAAGGAGAAAGTGCCGAAGCGTGGTGAGAGAAATTTAGCGCACAGAAAAGGAAAAGGAAAGCATGGAATCATCCATATGTAGGCAGTAAATGGCAAAGCAAACAGAAAAGGGGTTTAAGAGAGAATCGAAGGGGCAAAAAGGCATGGGGAAAAGGTGGAAAAGTAAAATAGTAAGGAAAAGGGTGGGGATAAGATGAACAGTAAAGGTACAAAACAAAAGGCAGTGAACCCGGGGAAGTAAGGGTACAGGAAGGAGTGAAGAGATATGGAAAAGGTAAAATGGAAAGGGCATGAAAAGTAAGGAAAGATAGTATAAGAAAAGGAGGAAAATGAAGTGAGAAAAAGCACGGCGCGGAGGAGAAAAGCATGGCGCTGAAGCGATAATGCAGCATGTACAGTGCCATTTCATATGGCATGAAGGACAAATGCAGACAGGAAGGGAGAAAAGATAGCGTAAGGGAAACGATCAAGGAAAACGCAGCGCCGGCACCGGAGGAAAGCAGCGACGCTATTGGGGAGGGGAAAAGTTAGTAAGGCAAAATAGTAAGGGAAAGGTAGAGAAGAAAGAAAAAGAAGGGGAAAGGGGAAGGTGGAACCCAGGTAAAGGTCAAGAAAGAGTAAAACCAGAAAAGAAGGAAGGGCATGAGCAGTGCCGAAGAGGAAAAACGTAAGAAAAGCAAGGGAAAAGTAGTAAGGGGCAAGAGAGAAAGGGTGGGGAAATGAGGAAAATGGGTAGACAGGAATTAAGAGAATAAAACAAATGCGCAAAAAGGCGCATGGAAAAGGGAAAAGGAAAAGGAAAGGAAGGGAGGCGTGAACAGGAAAGGATCGGCAGTACGATAAAACGGGAAAGAAAAAATCTATCAAGAAGTAAAGGAAACGTGGAAAGGCGTGGAAAGGGAAAAGGGAAGCAGGGATGGATGGAGGGAGAAGGTGCCATTACGAGGAAAGGAAAAGAGAAAAGAAAAGGAAGGGCTGGTGCCAGCGAAAATTGCACGAAGAGTGGTGTATAGGGAAGTAAGGAGGTACGAATTTAGAAAGGTTAGGAAAGAATAGTGGGAAGGCATGTGGAAAGGGAAGAAAAGAAAAATGGAAAGAGGGTATGAGAGAGAGAATGGAAAAAGAAATGAGGAAAAAGAGAAAGGGAAGGAGAAAGGGAATACGGAAAGGGAAAGAGGGAAAGGACGAGGAGATGGAAAAGAGAAGGTAAAAAGGCATGGAAAACGGGAGGAGAAAAGAAATGGAAGGGCAAGGCACACAAAAAGGAGGAACAGAGGGAAATAGAGGGCGGCGCATGTGGGAAGAGATATGGAAAGCCGCTGCTGAAAAGAGTAAAAGGTTGAAAATATTACGGAAAAGGTGGGGAAAAGAGGAAGGTATAAAAGAGAAAGGGAAGGGAAGGCTGGCAAAGAAAAAAGAGAAGAGGGTAAGGCGTGAGAAGGAGCAGTGCAAGGGAAGGGAAAAGGGGTTATTTGAACAGTGGAAGGGGGAAATGGTGCCGACAAGCACGCTGTCACGCATATATTTGCGCAGCAGCGCAGAGAAAATAAGGAAAATGAACACGGGATAGAGCGTGGAAAAGTGGAAATGGGATGTGGGGTTTTCCACCGCAGCATCCCAGCATTGCCGTGCTCAATCCGGCGCCCGCCAACGTTGGCACCACATTACTAGCAGGCAATAATGTCATTTGAATGAGTCTGGCGATAGTCCCATCAAAATGACCAACCACGATACTAAAGTATATTTAAATAGATATTATGTTCATCAATTGACTGTGCTTGTAAAGTAGGTTATATTTAGAAGCACTTTTCGCAGCGCAAAGAATAGACATTCGGTACTACCCCCAGCTTCCATTGTAGTCCGTGAGCACCCTGAATAAGCTTTGATCGTGGAGTAATTTAATGCGGTAAGTATATTATCTTGAGCACATGTATGTGCCTGAATATAGATCTAATGCCACCGGCATGAGCCTCGCAAGAAGAGACCCATTTTCATTTTCTTTTGCATCTTTGCCATTATGTGTATTTCAAGTTACTCATATGCATGCTGCAAAGGTTTGTATAGATGTTCACCTATTCGCTTTAATATTAATATTTCATCCGCCTAACAAGAATTGAGGTATGTCGCCGGTATGTCTCCAAACGTGAGGCAAATTTAAATGTTTGACTTTCATTTTTCCTTCTTGTTGTGCGCACGCGAAAAGCCATTTGTTCCTTTTATAAAATAGATACGCCATCTGTGAATTATGGGCATTTATGTGAGGTTTTTGTGATTTATACGCATGGTTTATATAGATTTCATAATGATAATGAGTAAGTATACTAATCAAAGAGACGCAGGAGTGCACTAAATTTTTTGCACATGCAATTGTAAATTGTTTCATGCTTAATGAGTTATGACCGGTGGCTTGCAAGAAAGCCCTGAATCCAAAAAGATCCGGCAAGCAGCCCTTTTTCTCATGAATTTGAAGACAAAATTTACCTGGGCAAGAATGGTAGAATCAGATTTATGGCTCCATAACCCGCTCCCTGCTATAACTTTAGCCCCCTTGCATGAGCCTCTTTCGCGGCTATGGCAATCGATATTGTTATTGTAAGAGTTTCTATTGAACTCGCTTCTTGGGAGAGGATAAAATGCCATTTCATCATCTTCGCCGCATCGAGTATAATGCATGAAGAATCCTCTTTAACCGGACGATTTCAAAGCAAAACAGCCCACAAAGATTTTTGCGCTTCAGCGCAGACAAGTGAGCGGAGAGCAGCAGTAGACGCAGAGGATTTCATAATAAATAGTTTGCGGTTTCTTGAAAAGCATCTTAAGGAAACTTTATCATATTGCAAGTTTAATTGATCGAGGATGAGACAGTATCTAGATTTATTCCGAATCAGATTCGTTTGCCAGGCTCTCTCCCCAGCTGCAGGACGTAATGTGAGGTCTATCCAACGATGCATATGGCAAAAATATTAGGGCCAATGTCCTCTTTTTTCTGGCTTATAGAGTCGAGCTGACATGCATTTAAAACAGATATGGTGTCTACTGTCATGATCTTAAGACAGCCAAAATAGTTATTAGAGACGATTTACTATGCAAATTTCATGTAAAGAAAGATACGGTGCTCTGGATAATTTTGGCAAAACAAGGCGAATGATTTGATTCGATCCTCGAGACGATACATGACCTGAGTATAAGAAAACTTGCCAGGCCTCGACCTTCCATGGTATCAGTTGTCTGTTTTACTGTGAATGAGGATTTCCTATAATAAAACAAATATAGTTTTTGAAAAGATCTAAGGAAATCCTATTATATAGCCCCCTGTGGACTACTATTGGGTAAGTTCTGACTTGACTGGCTGATGAGATGTATAAGTATTTATTTAGAGCAAAATGTTGAATTCCGCTGAAGTCCTTAACAGCTTATTTCTTCTTTTGGGGCCTAATTTTCTTTCCAGATTTATTTACAAAATATATACTGCTGTGAAAGAAACCGTAAGTGACAGAGCAAGCCTCAAAAGACTATGAGAAGATCCCAAACACTAGGGCTTCGATACGCGATCTGCACGCTTCTATCATATGGCAGTAGATCCTTTTTATTTTTCTCCTTTCCGATTATCCGCTTAAAGCTTTAATCTATCCATGAAAGCCACCTTCCATCCGCCATGCTATGTCGCTATTCACATCTGGAGGCTACCATCATTTTATCATATGACCTCGCTGTAAATATATCAACAGATCTAGGTGCGATGAGACAAATTTATCCTCAGATTAACAAGAAATTCCTTGATGCCAAACGTACGGTTTAAAATTCCCCAAATAAATGCTTCTTTATAAAAGCACATAATTATATTACATTATACCTATGTTTTATTCTTATATACCCTTTTTTCTTAATGCTGGTTACTACATAAATACATATTGCTACATGTTTTAAATTGTCTTTTTATATTCTCACGCTCTGTTTTGTTTTAGTCCAAGGGCCAAAGTGTTTTAGTATAATAACGCCAACATATTCACTACTGATAATAAATATAAACTTACTGGATCCAAATACATTTAAATTAGTGCAATCCTCTTAAACTCCCTTTTGGTTCTGGGCGTATATTCTACATCGGGTAAGGGGATGAGGGTTACCGTAGAGCTCCTCTATAATTCAGGGCTTCCCTGCACGCACGCAAATCAACACCCATACAGTATTCCGCCGAAACTATATATATTTTAATCATTATACAAGATAGCAAATCTTGCACCTGCACACCCACAAACGAGAACTTTACGCACGCGTGTAGTGATTTCCGAAAAGAACAAGCGCCAATACGCCAACCTGCACCGCATGCCCCAGAGTCACCGCAAGTAATATGCAATCTAAACCAAAGGGGTTTAAGCGGGATTTAACTTAAATGTGTTGATCCAATGGTTATATTTATTAATGTCAATGGTAGTGTTTGTGTGTTATGGGTTTTATAAGGGGATTTGGTGGCCGATTTTGTATGCTGTTACCGCGCATCTAGAGCGCGACTGGGGAGTTTACTTCCTAATTTCTATATTTGTGGCTGGTTTAGGACTTGCGTTTGCGCTTATCAGTATATAAGTATTTGATGGCCGTGAGTCCACCGATGGGCCTTCCACAACAAACACCCTATTTGCCAGCCCATGCACTGCTTCTTTGCACCGTGCCAACATGCATGCAGGACGAGTCAGACTTAGGAGCCATTCTTTTGCTCTTCCAGTTGGTTACCTGCACTCGCCAACATAGTATAACAGCCCCTGCTTTACCGCTAAGTGTGAAACAGCCGCTTGTGGTCTGGTTCTCGTGACAAACCAGAGTGGGCCTCTTTTCTTTTTTTGTTGTTTGGTCGGTAGGTAAAAGCGCACAAAGAGGCTTCTCTTGCTGGGTCTTCCGTGCTCTTCCAAAAAGCCAAGCGTTTCGGAAGGCTACGCTACTACTCGCTCGAGTAGGCGTTCAAGTCTTGTTGCACTTTCTTTCGTAGTTCTAAAGAAATATTACCAGCCCATTTGCATCGTAGGTCGGATCTGGGAGTATCTCCTGGCTTTGGCTGCGAAGCCCTCCTTTTTCTTTGCAATACTGAAATACCAGCCGAGAAATTCTATACCCAGCCCACATGAACTCTGAACCCGAGCCATCCCAATACGTTTTCATTTTCAATGCAAGATCGCTTTATTTCAAGATGTAGGGTATTTATTATTGCCAGAATTCTGGTATGAGGAGCATACGTTGATATTGCAGGTAAATCTCACTGCCAAAAGCTTGCGCTTATAATTCAATGAATCTACACAGAGAAAATCCTAATAAGTAGATATTATGGTTTCAAATTTCCGCCGCCAGACAACCTCGTGAAGTCCTTAGCCAGCCTTTGTTCGACTTCGCTTTCCGCCAGTAACACTTGTGCAATGCAGCATGTCTGATATTAAAAACTGGATGAATTATTCTGCGCAACGGAGCGCCGCCCCTTTTTCCTGCCTTTACCTCTATAAAATTGCCATTTTGGGTAAAATTGCAGGTAGACGGGCTTCCTACCGCTTTGATTTATTATCGGGTACCAATTTCTACGCCTAAACTCCTACAGCCCTAATTTCCAGAGTGCGTCTTATGGCACTTTCCAGCCTTGCGATGGGTTGAACTGAGAGTAAAGGTAAACCTGTGATGGAAAGAGGCTAGATTTGCGTACTCAGCGCCAAAATGAGAAGGCTGCTTTTACATAAGTAGAAAAACTCTCATTTTCTTGCTTCTAAGCAGACGGACGATTGCTGTTGGGCTTTGCAGATATCTAATGCAAATACCATATTGCTGAGGCCGCGCATTCTAGAAGTCTGGCCAGATCTATGGGTTATGTTAGATATTGGGCGACCGTGAAGTGCTAATTTGTCGTATTGAGTTTTATTTTCACCATGCATACACTCTTTGGTCACCGCAAGATGCCCTGGCTCAGTGTTCCTTGTCATACCCCGCGTTTTCCATCTCTTCAGCGTGCAGCCTTACATTAAAAGCTTTTTGTTTCTAGAAAATGAAAAGAATACTTAATTTCTAACTTAATCCCATGATGCAGCATAAAGGTGCCGAGGAGGAAGTATGGCGCAAGTTTATAAGGAGGAAGAAAGAAAGTTTATATCGCCCTTGTTAGAAATCCCAATTCACTGTCAAGGTTGTGGCCATGAAATGACTTTTGCCAGGGTTGAAGGCCAATGCGCCCAACTCTCATCTTTTAAAAACCCGTGCCAGCTCGGCGTTGAGTTTTAAGATCCTATGCTAGTTTGTTAGTTGGACCGCATAGAAGAGAGAACCCATATGAATCCCTGCCTAAAAATAGAAACGCATTTCTAGCAATTAAATCCAGCGGCGTGAAAGTGATAGTTGCGTCCTTTTATCCGGTGATAAAGCATGTTCTTTTTATCAAGAATGTTAGATATTCCTTCACATTTCCAAAAGGCTGCGCATGACCTACAAAACAGAACCCAAGTCCACACCAAACACTTTTGTGGTGCCATAGAATGTGGATTATAGAATTTATTCTTTTCATTGCAAAATATCTGCCACGACCACATACAAACACATTTCCATAAATATATGCCTAAATGTGCGTCATGTGTGGCTATCCGAAGCCGATTCATTTTAGGATATGGTCCAACCACCATCTTCTTTTTGCGAATAGAAAACCTTAACACTAGAGTCGCAGACAGATGAACGCAACCAGAAAAGGTATCGGTACCTGTTTGCTTCTTAAATTCATATAAATCAAAGGTTCAATTAACTACCAAACCCTTCTTTATATGTTATTATGTGCTAAATTAAGCATTGGTAATGTGGGAAAAATACCTAAAAACTATTGGTCCCCATTCATATGAGCCATTACATCTTCTAGGTAGAAACCCGTATGCGCTTCTGTGTCCGCCGTCGCTAGTTATTGTTTAGATAAAGCAAAACCCGGTAAAGACACCTTTATATTTTTTCTGGTCATTTTGCATTTTCACACCCAGCTGGTGGAGAGGGCAATATTTAAAACCGCGACCTTCAATCCGGGAGGTCCCGTAGAAGGGAGATAGGGCTGCTCTGAATATGACAGTGGTCAAACTGCTGTTTTGTCTTCAGGAAATCAATGGTCTGGCTCGCTCCCAAACCCAAATCTCAACCTCTTTTAGCAGGAAACGAATTCCGACCCGTGTACCCTGAATATAAGTATTAGGACAACTTGCTTTTTATCTAAGAAATGTCCATTAGCCTTAGACACAGAGGCTAGTTCTTGATTTTAGTTTTTCTACCTGGCGCTGAATGATGTAACTGCGGTCTATAGAGCAAAAACGATCCAAAAGTCATCCTCAAAAATCATATTATGAAAGGCTACCATGATAAGGAATCACCCCAAAACAAACACTTAAAAAGTACATGCTGGTTTTCAAGAAATCAAGAAAGGTTCAGATACCTCGAGACCATTACCGTCCACCTTTCTTTTTAAAATTAAGAACTCTCATTGCACTTTCACTCTACTTAATTATGATATATACTCACAGATACCTTATTCACAAAAAATAATCAATGCCCCTCATCTTGAGGTTTGGTGTTACTAAACTATCATTCGTTATTCCGCGCGAGGTAAATGCTCCATGGATTATAACCTACGTATCGTAGGAAATCCTAAACTTTGTATTTTATCTCTCGTTATGGGAAGCAATGTGAATAAAACAAATATAAAAGCCAGAACTATGAAAAATAAAGATAGATCATGAGGTTCTTCTATAACCCATTTTGGGGTTCCTCGCGGACGCCAAAAATTTCTTCCTTCCTGAGATTGCTGGTCCATATGGTTTATGATTATTCAAGCAGTTTAACATCCTCTCTATCTAATCAGCCGTCGCTGTAGAATTGCATTTTTATTTAATGGTAAAGTTAGCTATTGCCAACCGTAACCTATATGAATCTCCAGCCACCCTTCCTAAAAATCTTTCATATATATGCGAAAATCGTTTGTTATCATTGTATAAGTGACACAAATGAATAATAAATGGCACTGGTAATCATAATTTTATGATTTCGAATCGGCACTAATTGTTAATTGTGAACTGAAGCAATGGTCCACGCCCACTATATATTCAAATCTTGCTACATAGCAGTATTGCTATTTTTAAATAATCAGCCTGAGATCTATGTTGCTAATGAAGCTTGAACCTTATAAAAAATTACAGTTCATCATGAAAGACAAGCTAAATTAGTAATACGTAACTGAACGGGGCGTACATTGAT